>JAQIXX010000525.1:0-56283 GCA_034700605.1 Willowsia nigromaculata | reverse complement strand
CATGTATGTATGTCAACCTATTTATGAATGACTAGATTAATAAATCATTCGATCTGATCAACTCAGATGTTCAACAAATGCAATGCAGATTAACTGCATAATATTTTATACTTGCGTGATAGATGTATTATTTTTGAAATTTCCTTGTATTTTTCTGACTCTTCCCTACGTTCTTGCGTGAATACCGCATGATTGACTTGATGATCAAGTCTCTTGAAACTGTTACAGAACAATGAAGAAATCTTTTCGTATTTCTAAAAAAACATGTCTTTTATATATATTTGTTTATAACTAGTGGTTAATGGCGAGTACTGAGTAATCCAAAGTTGATCTTTAAAAAGTAGATGTGTAACTTTTAGTTCACTTGCAGTTCCTCTAATTAATTACATACAGAAAGCTTCAATGATTTTTATAACGTTCAATTGAATCTATATAATGTATAGAGATTCAATATACTCAAATATTTTTGCTATAAAACGATAACTTCAAATCGTAGTGTAGATGCAAATAAATAGAAATAGCTAAATATTCACTAAATAATTGAACTTTAAAATAAACATGCAAGCTATTCCGCTGTTGTTTTTCAATTGAGGAATGGCATAATATTTATTTTCCTTATGTTTATTACCCAAAAGTCAATAAGAGCAAAACTAAAATTTCCATTTCATGTATTTGTAGATTCGCGGAGAGTACGTACTATATACAGAGGGAAAACGCTTAGTTCAAGATGCTTTAGACGAAAATACAACCACAATTTTTTAAACTGCAATTTGTGATTCAGAATGAAAGGAACTGCAAGGTCTCTACAATGAGGATATTGCATGCCAATGAAAGTGGAAGAGTATTATAAGAAAACTTTCAACAGGAAATGACTCGTGAGAAGTGAGCTTTTGGTGATGAACTATTAGGTGTTCTACGTTGTGCACCACAAATTAACTATTTAGCACTATATTTGAATTTCCAAGTGGAACAAGATTTTGCATCACACTATGACTGGATCATCAAAACTTACTGTAACAGCACACATGATGAAACTAGTGACAGTGATAAATTTATCTAATTATTCTCATTTATCGTATTTCTCTGAGACCACATACTATGAAGACAAAGACTTCAGACTATGGACAACCAATAATCTCTGAAATGTTATGCTGTGACTTTTGCAAATCTTATTACCAAGTGTAGCAAAATGCTAATATTCATTATAAAAGTCAGTGCGCAGCGTGAGACAAATTTAATTCAGACAAATGCATAACTTGCATTCATACAAAACTGTAAATATGTCAAATACAAGGAAGCGCAAGATCATCTCAAAACCGGATACGACCACCCTATGCAGATCATTTACCGAAGTATATTTGATCTTCAACAATAGACTTTAACGTATTTAATCTTCTTAATCTCATCTCCAATTAAGCACTCTGCAGACGACAAAACAGTGTTGTGATGTCTGCTAGCTAGTAAATTAAAATACAGTACATATACTTATATCATAGTTTGTATACGATAGCTTGTACTAGTAATATTTTAAAATTATGATAGTACGTAGGGGATAACGATGTATCGAGTAATTATAATGTCATGCTGATTGCATAACAGTATATGTAGGTATTATTGTTTTTAGTCCTTCACAATTAATATTAATACCACACTTCACCTCATTGCCATTTTTTACATTCTCTGACTAAATTATCTTTTCTCTTCGAGCCATTCACAGAACAGAGTAAATTATGCATATTAATTATGTACTATACTAAATAAAGATACCAACGAATACCAACGACAGTCCTTGAATAAATATAAAAACTTTCATTTTGTACTTTTATTTTCCTTTTGTACAACAAGATCGAATTTTTATCAATCAATCCACAACATAATGACTACATTTAAATTAAAAAGCTGAATACCACATCGCCTCCGGCACTCCCCCTCCTTCTGCACTCTGCAGACATGATATTTAAGTTGGAGATGTCAGAACAACACTGCCGTAATGCGTATTAAAGAAGCGATGTTTATGTTTATGATGAGTGAATGATGTACGTCTGGAGTATGGAATACTGTGGAAAATACCAGTAAATTTTGTTATAAATGTGCTAATTTAGTTGTACTTAAAATGCCAGTTTTGTGAGCATGTAGGTCAATTTTAATGTTTATCTCTTAAGACTTATTTAATATAATGTAAAAACTAGAATTGGACTACATCCAATTTTAACTGAGTTTCAGGATTCGCTTTTAATGTTTTTTTCTAAACAGACCATTGACCTTTAACTGTTGTTATAAAAAATTTCCAAAGTAGCTAGGTACAAAATAGAGTTTTAAAACCCCATCCAAAACTCCTCTTTTCGGTTACAATTTGAAACGCTACATACTCCTCCGTATATGCGACATAAGTGCTAATAGTCAATTCTATTTCCTCCCGTGAGACTACTTTCTTCAAAACTTCAAATTTCATTGAGTCTTTCAAGTCTCCATCTCTAAAATTAATTGATTGCATCCCTGACTCCACAATCTTCTTATTACTTTAAAACTTGCATCTTTTTCGTTTTTTATTACCGATCATAATACTATTGTACAAATAATGTAAAACATTTGCAAAAGGAAATAAAGTTCATTAAAACTCAATAAAGTCTGCATTTTTTCAAGATTTCATCAACTTCCATTGCCACATGCCCCATAAGCATAAGCAGAGCATTGATGATGTGAACAAAGACAAAATCCATATTCATGCGTCAGTTGATGTTGCTGGCTGTTGGTGTACAAAGGAGTTCGCAACCAGCCAATGAACTTCTTAGCCGCGTCCTGGCTTTGGCCGTTTACAACGCGCGAGACAGACTACAACATTTTTGCATGGAGTTCAATCAACTGTTTACATTTTCCATACACTCTCATATTTATGGTGTTGGTTATGGTGTGGGAGGTTTTGGAGAGCAGCAACAGTCAACTGTAAAAACACATTGGCAATTTAAAGTGAAGCATTGTACATTAATTAAATTTAAGCATTTTAAATGCTTCTTTAGTTCAAAGTTTGACTTCAAGTTATCGTGTATTAAATTAACTTTTTGGAAAAATAAAATTTTCAAGTCTGTGTTAACTTTGACAGTGACAGTCGTCACCTTGTCCTGTCAGGTTAACGGTTTGTACAGAGATAGAACAGAACTTTTAGTTGTGAAAGGACGCATGTGCATGTGAATTTTGGAGTTTAACGTAGTTTATTTTGTGTCATTGTCATTTATTAGCTGACCTACAATTGGCTTGTTAACTGAAACCGTTTATTTGATTCCGAAATGAAGCGAGTGTCTTCATTTTGCAGCTCAGCTATTTCCAAGCATCCGATATTTTCCCAGTTTTCACAGCTTTCTCAGCATGTAGATGATAGAAAGCCGTCCATCTATTTTGTCGTGCCACCTGACAAGACGGTTGAAGAATGTCAGAAACTCAATTTGGGAGAAATGTTCTCGGTTAGTACGATACCTTCACCTTCCATTAGACAAGGGACAATCGACAACAAGAAAGGATAGCTGACATTTTAGAAGCTTATGAAAATATTGATTTTATTAAACGGAACTTGTATTTTCTGAATTGCAGGCAGCGGAAGCGCATTTTTTAAATGTCTTGTGGATCAAAGATGAGGAATGTGATAACCAGGAGCTACAAGAAGATGGCAATGTATTTATTTTTGACCCTTTTGAAAGCGTCGGATTCTTTTGTATGATGGAGAAGCTTTCAAGTCTGCCTCGAGTAGAGTAAGCGGTTATAGAGATTCCTTTTCAATATTATTTTACATCTAGGTATGAAAACGTATTGTTCAATTCTTTAAAAAATGTGTTTCCTCAGAATTTTGAGTCCAACAGTTTTGCGTCAGGTCTTTAACGATCCGCAACAGAATACTTTTGAAACAAAGGAATGCCCTGTTTACACGTTGGCCATGAAGGGTATGGTGATTTGTCTATCTGGATTTAAAACCAAGGAGAAAAAGGTTGCTTACTCCTCAGTATTCAAAAAAATTACTTAACGCCATTGTTTGCTGTTCGGAGTAGGAATCCTGTTATTTATTTTCGTTTTGCAGATAGAACTCGAGAAATTAGTCCGATGGATGAATGGGTCCCTAACATTATCTCTCACAAAAGCTGTTACTCATGTAGTAACAGCAACTGCCTTTACACCCAAGTGTATTGAGGCAAACAAAGAAAAGATTCCAATCATGACCGAAGAATGGGTGAGGCAGGTCTGGGAAGATAACCAGTCGGGGCCAGTCGACGCAAGTGATTCTCGTTATGTCAAATATACATGCCCAACATTTTACAATGTAAACATTTGTTTGTCTCAACTAACGGCAATAAAGAAAGCCACATTGAAATCTGGGATAGAGGATACAGGTTGGTATTGACATAAGCTTTTAAAATACGTTAATATTTAGATGGCTTTGAATATTAAAATGAACAATAACCCAAACATTTTTATGCATTTATCCGTTTTGATTAGGAGGAACGTGCACTTCAGATCTTAAGAAAAAGGTGACAGAGATTTTGGTGATCCCTAACCCCGGTGGTGACAAGTTCAAGTTTGCACAGAAGTGGGGTGTGAAATGCGTAACACCTCAATGGGTTGAAAATTCCATAATGCATAAAAAACTTTTGCCTATGGATGAGTATATAGTTGGTTCTAGCTCTACAGCTCATGAATTTCAAGTTCCGAGACCTTATGAGCTGGGGCCAATTACTTCAACACCTGCCCACTCCATTATGCCGGACTGTACGTATTGCATATTTACTTAATTACTTATTACTAATACGTAGTTCACTCTAAAATCAAATAATGCTTATAATCAAAATCAAACGTAGCTCCATTTGCCATTTTTAATGCTTTCAGGGAATGTGACTAGATGTAGTGCCATTATCGATGATGAAAGTAGGATAGTTGTGGAGGCTTCAAAAGCCAATTTTACACGATCGCATACAGAAATTCACGAAGAAACAATGTCCCAGCTTCGAGCAGTTTCTGAAAATAAAGCCTTTTTGGATGGCTGCAAGGTATTTCCTGCTCGTTTTAGAACTATTTTCATATGATGTCCCTTTCATTTTTGATATCCATTAAAATTATATAATTCTTTGCATAGATTTATCTGGTTGAATATGAGAATTGCGATGAGTTAAAGCGTGAATTAAACAAGTCTGGAGCGGTGCGACTGAATCAACTGTGTGAAGGCGTAACCCATGTCATTGTCAGCGGTCAGAAGTTACCAAAGTCCATCCAGGATAAGATTAATGAGATGGAGTCTACGTAAGTCCTATAATGGAAAATCTTATTTTAAATTTTCGACTCGCTAAATATATTTATCATCAACGTGCTGTTAAACTGACATATATGTTTTTCATAATTATTGTTTTGACAGACCGTATGTCGTAACAATTGACTGGGTGGTGCAATCTGCAAAAGATGGAAACCCTGCAGACGAAGAAATGTTTAAATTTGAGCCACTCAATACAATATGCCAAGAGACCGTAAATGAGCAGCCTATTCAAAATCAATCTTCATATGTCGGCCGAGTCTCTGCAACCAGAATGGAGAATCCTCCACGAGAGGTTTCCCCCAATGCACATTCTGCTAATAGATTTTCTGGTGGAGGATCAACAGTAACAACAACTGCCAACGCTAGTTCAAACGGTAAAAGCACCAATGGCACAACAGATGGTACTGAAACCTCATCTAAAACCAGTACCGGGACTACTGCAAATGACACATCAACTGGCTCAAAATCAAGCTCACATGCTACAAGCGATGATTCTAACGAGGACTCTGATGCAACACAAGAGGAAAATACAACCGATAACCAACACGTTGATGGGGAGGAAAGCTCTCCAGGATTGCTTGTTGGTATTACTTTTAAAGTTTTTATAAATGATAAAGAAGAAAGAAAGTTCGTGCAGAGGCAGATTTTAGCAATTGGTGGTAGCCTCGTCAAAGAGAATCCTGAGATTGCTATTTTCCCACCGGTTTGCTCACCCATCGACCAAGCTAGAGTTGACAGATGTTGCACAAAGTATTGGTTGGTAAGTTTTACAACGGAAAGCAAAGTTTTGCATGTGCACAATACATAATTAACATATAACATTGACAGTTCATAGATAAAATTAAACTTATGCTTCACTTTATGTGTGCTACAGTTTGAATGTTTGGAGTCCAATGCGTTGGACATCGACAACTCATTTCATCATGTCCCTTTGCCGTCCTACGATGGGATGGAGGAAGTTTTTCGTGGAGTAGTTATCGCTGTTAGTCAGTACCCAGCACTTGAACGGGAATATATAATTGCCCTAGTATCTGCATTAGGTGGAAAGTAAGATGCACATACGAGTAATACGAAATACATGAAATAGTTGAATAATTCAGTTTAGTAATAATAATGTTATTTTTAATTCTAGATGTCAAGATGTGTTTGCAAGAAAGAATTCCGCTGACGGAAAGAACGTCAGATCGACACATTTGATATGTAAAAATATGGATACGGATAAGGCTAAAGCAGCTAGAAAGTGGAATGTACCAGCCGTTGTTGCGGAGTGGGTTACCGATTCATTTATCGAACAAAAGCGGTTGGATGAAAATAAATATGACCCAGCTTTAGTTAACACTACGGATGAACGCACTGTCTTTATGCCTACTCCCCAGAGAAGGCGTACTGTTAATGCAAGTGGTAACAATAATAATATGAGCACGAGAACTGTTTACCCTCCATCTACCCAGAAGGGAGGTCCGAATATATTGTTCAAGAAAAATAATAACATAAAGAGCGTTAGTCCTCAGAAGACTAAATCTGAAGAGAAGAATTTACCCTTAGAACCCAAACCTTCTACATCCAAAGCTGGGAAACAAGGAACTTCAAATGAAGTTTTTCGAGCACCCGCCTCTCCTCCTCCAAGCAATGCTACTACTGCAGTTGTAGCTCCATCTACTTCAACTAAAGCTTTAAACCAACCAACTGTCCCAATTGTCGCAGAAGCTGATAAGAACGACGATAGTTTTTTGAGATCGCTACCGGATGTTCCACCACAGGAAGAAATTGACAGAAAAATGGCTGAACTTAAAGCTATGTTTCCTTATTCAGATGAAAGCTACAATCAGTTGCTAGAAGATATACAAGCACGAGGCATCGATCTGGATCAAGTGTCTCCTTTTACATCATTTGAAGAAGCAAGGCTTTGCAACCCTGACCCGGATTCCCCCTTGCTTTGTGGATTGCCACGCCACGAATCTAGAGCCCTCAAAGAACAACTAGAAATTGCTTTGAATCGATCTCCAAACATTCCAAAAATTAAAGTAAAGACTCCTGACACAACACCATTGAGAGAAATCGTAAGAAGATTTAATGCAATGAATAGTACTGTTTCCGACTCTCCCCCTGGTGGCATTGGCGCAACTTCCACACCTAAAGAGGATTTGAGGAGACGGGCCACAATGAATCGCTTATCAGTAAGTGACTTATTATACAATTTAATTTCATATAATGGTAAATAATTACTTGTGTGTGATACGATTGCCTAATTCATTTTTCCGATTGTAGCAAGGCAATTTGAATATTTCTCTCAACTCCAGTGAGATTGAGGAAGATCGTCATCTAGATCCCATTGCCGGTATAAAGAAACTCAGAAATAAACGTCCTTCAGATAGCCCCCCAGAGGATGAGGAGTCGAAATCAAGTAAACGCGCCCGCAAGTCGTCTGACGACAATAGTGACGACGAAGAAATATCGAAAAAATCTGGTTCGCCCAATGAGAACCATATACCAAAGCAGACTGATAATGAGAAGCCATCAACTTCAAAAAAACCAACTTCAATGCAGCGTTTAACAAATGTAATTGCTGAGAGTGAATCTAATTTGGATTGCGCTGCCAGTGATGTATTCCCAATCAGTAAGCTCGATTCTTTTTAGTGGAGTACGCAATAAATTATGCTTAATAATTAATTTAAAGTCGAGCAGTTTGTAATACTTTCAATGATTGCTCTTCAGAACGTCGATCAGGCGATATGTTGGTTCCGCACGACGAAGTACAGGAAGAAATAGAACGTCCACACTTATCATGGGTTGAAAATGACGATGATGAGAACCAGAAAAAGTCTACTGTTAAAAAGGTTGTAGTAAAACCACGAATTGCTCCAGAACCAGCCGTGTCTGCAGTAGAGCCGGAACCAGAGGCAGAAGGCGGACGAAAACGTTCCAGTCGTTTGAGGAAAACTCCTAGTGTGGTTGGCACTGATGAAGGAAGTGGAAGAGTAACCAGACAGACGAGAAACAGAAGTAATAGTAAGAGTCGTAAAGAAGATAGTGCTCCACTCGGCCATCAGCCAATCAAAATCTCTGAAGGAAAAAAATCAAAGAAAAAGAAATCAACAAGTTTTCCCATTGAACTTCCTGACAATCCTGTCTTTGGTCTTTCATCTCTTGATCCAAAGGACAAAAATGAAGCAACTAGAATCATAACCGCTTTAGGGGGAACTGTGTCAAAGGCGTCAAATTTTGATCTTAACTGTAGCGCCATTATTACAACCAGATTACTCAGAAGCGAAAAAATCCTGGGATGCATTGCCTCTGGGAAATACCTTTTAAAGCAGGACTATCTCAGTAAATCAGAAGAAGCAGGCCACTTTCTCCCGGTAATTTTTCTCAACTCTTTAAGCGTATTAATAAGTGTTTGTATAGCGATTGTTCTTTATCACTAAATTCCTCATTTTCAGATCGATGAGACCTTTTTGTGGCATGAAAGCAATATCAATGAAGAAAAAGAACGAGAACTAGCTCGAGCATCTTACGGTTGGCTGAAATTGCAAATGGAAAAAAAGGATAGGGGGCCGATGAATGGGATGAAATTTTACATAGTTGATCAGGCGACAGATAAAGTTAAAGCTTTCGAGCGGCTTATTATGGCTGGGGGTGGTGATGTTGTGACAGATATGAAATTGGCGACTTGTGTTATTAAAGATGATAAATCTAATACGGTAGTTCCGGAAGGAATTACTGTTGAGAATCCCATGTACCTAAATACCTTAATTTTGACACTGTCCTCCCAATAAACCTAGAGTGATTGTGAAGAAACCAATTCAAGTTTTTGCCTAGTGATTGTGAAGCGTGCATGTTTGCAAACTTTGAAAATTTAAAAGTTGGAGATCGTGCAATGAAATTTTGATGATTATAATGATGTAATTGTAAGTTTTATTGAAATTCATTTAGTTTTGACCTTTCAAAGTAGGAAGTGATTTGGACTATTGTACATTGTACTATTGAGTGAAAATTATGGGTGAGACTTTGTGTTGATATACTTGAAAAACAATGGCGCAAAGTTTTAGGATGATAAAAATGAATAAAATCATAAACTTTTAATTTATATGAAACAAATTAATGCATATTGTTTATTTAACGCTACCGTTGCATCTCAAAACATGATAAATCATGAAAAAAATATCAAAAGCTTTTCTGTAGAAATATGTTCAGTTCAATATCATATCTTTATTACGTCTTTTCATAAATATTTCACTTAATTTGATCAAAAACAAACGATTGCATCTACAATACCTTTAAAAATACTTGATTGCTGATTTCGTAATGAAGAATGAGAACAATTGGAACGCATGTCGTACATTCAATACATAATAAATTAAACTTAATGTAACATTAACTTATATCGTAAAACTACAATAACTTTAAATTGACAAACCAATAGGTTTTATGTGCTTTACATAACGCGAAAAACGCACCTTCTGACTGACATTCATTCACATAACATTTTATAATGTAAGATTTGATTTGTAAGTCCTTCAGACTGATTAAATATCTAATTTGTAGACACTGCTGGTTATCCGTAGTGGTTGATCTCTGGGGTTGATCTTTTTCATGAAGAGTCAAAGTGAAAATGAAACTACGGAGAAAATTAGAGAAACTTTGGCTTCACTAGTGACTAGATACAAAATCATCGAATGCTTATTATTATTTTAGAATTTCAACTGTCGAATTTTAAAGTTTTAAATGCGTCAGATAGGTTTAGAAGAGAGGTATACGTTTGTTAGTAATTAGTTTTTATTATGATTTATGCTATGTATTGTAATATAGTTTGACCTCAGGGTTCACTCGACTGCAATCGTTAAATGCATCTTTAAAAGAACTAAGATAAGGTCTGAATTAGTTATTTATTATTATCGTTTTTCATTTTTACTAATTTTCGAAGTTTTTATTCTTAATATTGAAATGCAAATGCTATCAACGACATTACTCGTTATCTCACTAATGTTCTTTCACGTACTTCAGAATTTTAAAATTCCATTTGAGTTTTTAGACAATATAAGTGATGATTAATTTAATTAAGCACCTATTTTATATTAAAGCTAAACATTGAATCATTCATAATTATGTGAAAGTGGCCAGGGTCAAAAATGAGTTAATTTGAGATTTCATACAACTTTCAAACTAATCGACAATATTAAAATTAGAACTTTGATCAAATGAACAAAATTAATGCATTCATAAAACAACTATAAATTTTTAAATGCGCACTTGAAGACTGCAAATGCAATTTTAATGGGGTACGATTTGGAAAGCTAAAAACCAATGTCATCACTTTCTCTTTTTAAAATTCTTGATTTTTTGATGTATCCATTATCAGTATTTTTATTACTTTTGTAATCTCTGCAGCATTATTTTGATTTAATGTAATTTTTTGATGGGGTAACTTGTACAATACTTTAGATATCTATTTCTACTTAATTACACTATCATTATTTAAGTATATCTTTGATCATCGATCTATCTTCGAATGGGTGATCTATTCTAGGCATATAGTGTTTTTATATAAGGTAATCATAAAGCTTACTTTTCCATACCACGATACCGTCTTACGTAAACTGATATCGCGATATTTTTGTCTTATATTAGCACATTATACCAGGTTAATTAAGTACTAGTTTTAAATGATTAGTTTTCCACATACAATCATAAGCTTCTTTTTACACTTGTGAAGCTATATGTGGGTATAGATTGCAAAAGCGCTTTTGTGCAATTAACGCTATTGATAACTAACCTTCAACGGTACGAAAAGGTTAAATTGTAATAGGGCTAATAATAATTATAATTTTTGGTACTTACAATCTCTGTAAAGAAGGCGATGAGTTTGGACCAGATAAGTGGTTAGTGGTAGCTTGTTTCATACATCTTACACGTAAATATTTTATGTGTTTTTTTCTGTTCTTGGGCTGGATGTTTTGTGTCTTAGAATGTCTAACTATATAGGTGATTAATGCAAGTGAATGTCAGTAAAAGATATACAACGGAACGTTTTATAAATGCTTCTGAATGTAATAATTTTGGAATGCGAATGGCCAAAATTAGTTTTTTAAATTGAAATATTGCACTGTCTTATTTTTACAGAGTGCACAATTTGTAGTAAGATGCAAGGTTCAAAGCTTGCATAATATACATAGGTACATAAAAAATTGATTTACGATTTAAAATTCTTGAGTAGACAATTTTTCTGTAAATTTATCTGTAGATCAAAGGTCCAATCACAGGAATCGCAAAATTAGCACCAGACAAGTAACCCCGAATACATTCATGAACAAAACTGACCTACTATTTCATTTCACAAATTCATGAAAGTTTGCAGAGAAAGTTTCTTTACATAATTCGAGCTTCTCTTTCGTCGTGCTTACAACAATGTTTTAAATTGCATGATTTGACAAGCATTAAAAGTTGGTTATCAAAGTGCAAACGAATACTCTATAAGGTAATAAGTTTATGGATTGGTAGATGAGTTAAAACTGTACCTATTATGTTCGTAGTTAGCATTCCGATAATTCCGTAAATCGAGCCTATATTATCGCAAGGTAGCTAGTACTTTATAAATTCGTCATTTACCTTCTCTTCTAGGTCTTTCATTTGCTTTTTGTCGTTTAAATATCTTGCTAAATTCGTTTGCAAACAAAGTATTACACAATTGATAAAATATAATTCTCATTACGAACTTAAGTAGACACTTGGGTATCATCAATAGTGTCTAAATTCATATATAGACTACTATCGTAAAGTATAGCCGTTATCCTATATATTTTATGTTTTAAGGCTTTTATCAAGATGTATTAATTAATAATATCCTTTGTCATATTATCCGTTTACTATGAAGTAAGTTATTGTTTTCTTAATAATATACTTTTCCGGGAGATATAATGTGTAATAATAAAATTTTGAAATATTATTGTTGAAGTTGTCTAATGTAAGGAGTTTTACATGACTCCTTTCCTTATAATAATAAGTAGTAAGGACTGCTATCACTAGTAGTGTCGCAACTGTTGCAGTTGAAGTTGAAGCAATCTCCAGCATTCGGATGAGCATGTCTTTTGGAACTCAAACAAACGCTTTGTGTTTGACGAAGAAAAAGATGAGGAAGATGGCATAGGCGATTGGGAATACTATTCTCGAAACAACGTCGATGGTCTTCGCGACCCGAATTGGATTCTCTATTATTCTTCTTCTTATCTGAAAGGAAACATTGAGGAGAACTTTCATTAATATCTTATTATACTTTATTTCATAAGCCAGAATTCATATAGCTACTCAATCATGTTGTTGGAGAAACTTGTCCAGTAGTGATGATACGGTACAAGTATAAGTTGGTTGGTGAATAGAACACTTAGATGTTTCAAACACAAACAAGGAAAGCAGTTATAGTGAAAACTTTTGATACTTCATTATTATGCATTCATCATTCATTTTTTACTTTCCACTGATTTCTTTCTGACATCTGAAATGTTTTTCATACATGAAATTAGCATGTTTTAATGGCAACTTTGGTCTTGATAAGGATGATTTTAGTTTTGCTTTGAGTGCAATAATTAATATTGAAAGCGTGTGCATGAGAAAATATGTTGAAAGTTAGTAAAATGCTGGATTGTTACAGAAGTCTGTGTAATAATTTTTGTAAAAATCTGAAAATCCAAAAATATATTTGGTCTTCGAAAAATCGGCATATCGAGCCCAACAATTTCGTAGTGAAATGTATATTTTGTCATAGTAAAGGAAGCTCATGTTTTCAATTATTTTACTAAATTTCACAAGTTACAGAGTCACCACAAAAACGACGACTTAGATGAAGTATGGGTAACTGAGTATTTTGGTATGCTTTAAAATTATAAATCATGGCTAATAAATATTATTACTGTTAAATGATATTACTTGTGGAGCGGCACAGCCATTATTAGCAGGATGAGTGCAGGGGGACGGACTACAGGCAGTGCAGGCAACAATGTCTGTCCTTTGATTGCTACCCGGTGTCGGTGAAGGTGCTCCTACCACAGGTGTCGTCGCTTGATTATCTTCTATTTTCACACGCTGCAACACAGTTATGAGTTGTTGAGAATGAATGATTATGTGCAATCACCGATCAGTTTTCTCTTACTCAAGACGCTATTTCTTAAAATTTATTTTTGATCTTGAGTAAATTTAGTGGAAGCGTGTTGAGAATGCGACAATATACTGATCAATATAATATGACTGTTATCTGTGGCGCAAGTGAAAATATGGAAAAATTGTTGTGATGTTAATTTAAAAATGTAAATTTAAGTTCCTCCCCTTCATATTTTTATATAAAGGTACATATTTACACGCAATAGCGCAGCGTACTGCAGATATATATACAATGTTAATTTGATCGGTTGGAAAAGCGGTGTAAACTGAAAAAGTGGAAGTTAGTGAGTTTTTACACACAAGTCTTACTGTTCCGAGACTCTTTTTTACACAGTGGCTCAAACGCTAACTGATTTTGAAATATGAAGTAAACAAGTACATGAAATTATTTAATTTTTTCTATTATTATAATCGAATTTGTTTGATGTAAGTTATATATGTAAAATTAAAAAACTTTCCCTCGACAATAATCCAATTAGATGATTCTCATTAATGCTTAAAACGTAAAAATATAATCTCCCATAAGACTTACAGGTCCCCCAGGTTGAGGCGGTCCTGTGAACTCTGATGGACGTCTAGGGCGTTTTCTCCCTATATAGTTAACAAACACGAACTCGAGAAGAGAAGCGTAAATGAAAAACATGGAGAATCCGTCCCAGATATTCATTGCTGTCAAATTCGAGACAACTGGTAGCGTCGATCTAAATCCGTTGCTGTAAATTTAGTGAATATGAATATATTGAGAATTCTTTTAAATCTTTTAAGTGCCTTCATATTTCCGGAATGTTTTGTTGCGTAAATACCTGGTAGTGAAAAAGTTGAGCATTGTTGTCACTCCAAGCATTACTCGAGCTGGCACAGCGTTCCACTCAAGCCAGAAAGTAATGAAGGACGAAGTTACCAATATAATGTCAGGAATGAAAACTGTTGTAAAATAAAACGCTCGATCTCTGGTGAAAATTAAGTCAACTTTGAGACAGCTGTAATTTCCTAAAACCCAATGAAAAGTCAAAAACATTAATGGTTTTGCATATACATGCATAGAAAGCTCAAAACTAAGCCATATATTATGTACATGCATCTTCATTTATTCAAAATCCTTTTTTATTATTGGGAACACGAAATTTTCTTGTCATAAATATTTTTTGCAACAGCATCATCATTACTGTCATTGCAGTGGAGGGTTATTCTATACCTTTTACATGTGCCAGAAGTGAACCTACATATTTCCTTAGAAAAATAAAGTGCTAGCTAAGTACACAAAAAGAAACTCACTGAATGGTCCTTCTACCCTTTCCTCTGGATTCAAGTACAATGTAGAAGCCATGCAGACTCCCTAGATCATTCTCCTTTCTACTGCTTTCCCATTTTTCTTCACAGAAAATGACAAATAACTGCTCCCTTTCTTTACTTGGGTATAACGATAAGTATCATGCTTGTATTCATTTCATTTAGGAAGAAAGGAACCGTAGAAGAATGATGAATTACACACTTCTTATCGTACACCCTACATCCTGTATTTTTGCGGAAAGGGAAATGTTGACGTCTAGATATAATCAAAAGAGAAAGAAAAGCACCGCGCTTGTTCCTTGCAAAAAAGACTAATGCTAGTATATACGTTATTACATTATTTGTGGCATTGTTTGTATACTGGACTGTGCTGGCTTTGCAAATAGAAAATCCTAGAGAGGTATAGTAGTACTGAGGTATACAAATAAGCGTCTAGGATGGAAACGTATTTTTTACTTTCTCTTTGACATAATTGGACCGCGAATGGGATGTTATCCGCAATTCAGAATCAATTTTGCACATCGAAAGATTCCAAATGATTATTGGGTACGAACACTTGGCATCTTGGAACATGATGTATGATTCATTGTGTTTTTATTAGCTGATTATGAATCATTGATAATGACTGCATATAATGTCGTATAAGACAAAACGGATTTTCTTACCCCTCCAATGCGATGACTCGCAGTAACTGGTTTCATTATGTGCCAAGTAAGCGTTTAGGAATGTGAGATTTGGCGACTTTCGAAGTACGCCTGCGTCAGTTTGCCATCGAAATTCAAGGGCATCTTTTTCATGTGAAACTGAAAATATAATAGTTAGTTTTTGGTCTTTTAACAAGAAATGTTTAGTTCAAATGCATAGTTAAAACTAATAATTTTCGAGCAACTTACTACTCTCGACGGAAAATGTGCAGACAGGATCGTCGAAAGGGAAAATATCAAGATTTCCTTGACATGATAAGATAAGATGACGCCTGAAATGAAATTAAATAATACATAGTTATTGTGGCATAACTGCCGTCGTCATCAATTATAACCAAACACTAACAAACAGCACTTATAGTAAAAGTGGGGTATTGTGATACATTGCACGTAACGCCACAATTATGCACACTACACTGTCAATTGTCAACTGATTCAATGGCTAAAAACTAAAAACAATCCCCATTAATTCATAATAACATAATTGGATATATATGTATAGTCTGAAATTTTCAAGTGCCTGAGGGTTGTTTCGATCAGCTTTGGTTCGTATTAGTTAATTCTTATGCTAACAATCCATTGGATCAACTTTTCGTAAACGGATTAAAAGTTGGAAACGTCCTACTAGATGGTACTTTCACACCTGTACAAGCTGCCAACCAACTCCTAGACATTTCATACATGATGCGACCACGTCTACTCTATCCTATTACAGCCAAGAAGCATGGGATAAATGAACAAAAAGTTAGGACGGCGACATGGAGTATGAAACTACGACCGTTTAGCTTGCTTCTGGAAAAGTGCGAAATAAAATGCAACCACTTTCCGTCTCTAGTCTCTGTACACTCTGGAAAGTTTTCAAAACTCAAACACGATTAGGTTTTCCAAGCAGCCCATCCATGTGTATGACATGAATGTTCATCTTGCGAAGGAAAAGTTCTTTGAAAGAAGACAGCTTAAGTGACATGACATTAACAAAGGAAAAAATGAAGGAATGACTTAATTTTCGTAATGATTCCACCACTTTCCCTTTCTCTTGGTGAAAGTGGATGCGTTTTTACATGCGACGTAGAAGAAAAGCTCACCCTTGATTCTACTTTATTCTCTGGGATGTCTAACATTTTCCTGTTTCATGGTGAAAGGTGGCATCGTTAATGCAAATTACCCCAGATCATGTATTTTTATTTCGTTTAGAAGGAACGGGCTAGCACATACCCAGTCTCTATTAAAACAGCATGTGTGCACATAACATAAGAGTATAATAAGTTTGAAGAAGACATCATGGCAAAATTTCCCTTCGTGCTTGAAGTAAGCAAGTTGTTTTTGGACACGGGGATAGTCGAATACTTTCACCGATCATTTTACATTCTATATTCTCTTGAAGAGAAAAATTGTAAACGTTTCACCTAATTCTAGTTTCTATTTGAAAGCATGCGCTTACTTCGTAGACTTCTCAATTTTTTCATTATCCTTTCCAAAGTGACTTTAACAACTATCCTAAGGTTCGGTTAAGCATCATTTGATTGAAGACATTATTGTACGCTACCGCTCCTCCGATTTATTTCATCAGTAGCATCCTCGAAATGTAAGTAAAACGAAACTCTGCACGCAATGGTTTGACTACGATAGAGTGGTACTTGGTTGTCTGGTTGAGAGTGATATCACTATTTTTAGGGAAAGGTTGGTGGTAAAAGGTAGAAAGCTTCAACAAGAAGTCAAGAAGAGTGTATGGAGAGGAAATGAAGAGGAACTGTTGCAGAGCAGGAGGAACAAGATGAAGCAAGAGATCCAGCGACTAACAAGTCTGAAGGAAAATTGTGAGCAAACGAATGCTAGGATATGTATTCGTAACATAATATGCATCCTCCAAAACCGAAACGCTATGTATAGATATGTGCTTAGGTAATGTAATCGATGAACAAAGGGAAGAAAGGAATTCATACCGACACACGTACTATAAATGGCCGATTCTTGGCAAACATGCATGAGCTGATGTGAAAGCATGAAGTAAAAGCTTTTTTGTAAGGATGGGTTTCTATATTTAGCTGGTAGACACATGTTTTATTTAATGAACAAAGAGGAAAATCGGTTCACTGACAACAACCCAAAGAGAAAGAGGAAAGAGGAAGTGACTCGTTGTAGCGGTGGTTTGGAACCAGAATTCCTAGCACTCGGGTATTGTATCATTTTGCGGACCATGGCGAATGGACAAAGGAGAGTGTACACCAATTCTTCTCGCTTGAAGTTTCCTTCTTGAGTGATTTCAAGTAAGATTACACGGTGGTAAAAATGTTACTTGTACATGCATCTATGTTGATTCAATTGTAATTGTATAATTATGCTCTGTAACACTGCTTCCTTCTACCTATACTATCATTGTATTGGCTTTGATAAGAGAGAATCGTCGTCTGTAGTATGGGTGCATAAATAAATTAAATAGGACTATAATTTTGTCCTTGTGACATGTTATTACTAGTTTATGTATAAACGGGAGCTTGCACTGAGTAATTCTTTATTAAGCTATTTATTTTATCCATTGTTTTTAGTTTGCACTATTCCCAACTAAAGTAAAGTTTACACTGCCAAAATATGTAAGCCTTCTACAAAAACAAAAACCACATTTATTTCACTTTTGTTTATATTTTTGACATGGAACAAACGATAAGAGGCAAAGATTGTAGTTTTTAAGTTTTTCATTTAAAAAAAAAAACATTTTTTATTTCTTGATTTATGAACTAAAAACTGAAAGGGAAAATACAACTAACGTAAGATGCTCAAAATTTTGATGTGAAACTTTGTCCTTCACATTTTCTCTTACTTTTAGCTCTTGCCTGCAACAATATTTACTCATAATATATTTTCACCTGCCTAGTACAGACCAGTAAAAATCTACCAAAACTTTCCACATGGGCATACATGGATGGTTAGCATTAGCAGTATAAAAACTTAGGAACTGTATATACACACTACATTTATTTTTGGTACTCTACAAAATACAAAACATTGTGTTGACTTTGAATAAGTTTCGACTTTTTCTGCTGATTATTGAACACTATCATAACATCATAAGATGCTTCACAGGATGCTATGCAGCAAAGCAGCCCAGAGTTTGTTCGTTTCTCTTTATTTTACAAAATTAGATGACCTATCTGGCAAAATTAAATGGAAGTTGGTAAAAGTTTATTTTCCTGCAGAAACAAATAAGCCTATTATTGCCATTTAAGAGAAAGCATCGAAAGTAGTAAGGTGTGTGAAAGTCGGCAGTTGAGAGCATATGATTTTTGTTCATTCAACCAAAACCGGTAAACACCTTTGGGCATAAAACCACGGAGTAATTTATCTACAACACAATAATATAAGGCAACATGTTGTATGAAATGTTCGCACTTTCACAAGTGATTCTTCTTGCAACCCTTTACCATGCCACGGTTCTTTCATAACTAGCCCCAGCAGGTCAGTCACATCGAGAAAAAAAGACGTGCTTTTAGCTACTTAAGGACGATCGAAATGCTTTTCCTTCATTTTTTAAATCATACCCTTCAGAAAATATTTAATTTTTAATGGAGAACTTCTGAGCCTGGCTGCTTAAGCTTAAATCCAGTTTACTAGAGAGGTTTCGGTGGTAAGCCATCATGGTAGTAGTACTCAACCAGACTAGAAGCTGCGGGCTTGTCACTGTTAAGAAGCAATGACAAAAATGAGCTTCAGTAATCATGAAAAGATTGCGCATAGTAGAGTTTGGAGTGATCAAATTTATAATAATTTAAAGGTAGAGGATATGACCTGTTCTTTTACCACCAATTTTTAAATGAAGTAATGGGAGATAGAAGTAAATGCACATAGGAATTGTAAACAGAAATCGAAACAGCAAATTAGCTTATCAACTTTTAGTGCCAAATGTGAGTGTCGACTCCATTTTCACTTCCTCTTATAAAAAATTTTCCCAAGTGTCCGGAGAATTCCCTACTTCAACAGCAGTTTACAAACTCCATCCATATTGCAGGGTTTTTAGAACATCAAATTATAATTAAAAGGCTGTATTAGGCATTTTTACAACACTTTGCCTTCCACATATTATGTCAAAATAATTATTTATAACTTAATGTGACAGTTTAATGTACTTGCCACTCTATTCACAATCGGATTAAAAATACACTAGGTTGGTATATGAAAGCTAATTTGATTATGAAAGCATGCAATTTTTTCTATTGTTTCCTGCTAGACGTTATTTGAAGATTTCATTTTATTTTCAAAACATATTGCTGGATTCTGGATTGATCACATTTCTTTTGACTTTTCAAAGTATCTAGACGGAATTGCAATATAATGTACTGTTAAATATTTTACGTACGTACTAGTTAATAGAATACGTACATGAGACCTTAAAATAAAATTTTAATACTCGTGTAGCCTCGCCTTGCAGCGGGACTTTTGTTGATGAAAATTTTAACTTATAAAATTGATGTGCTGACTGACAATAAGAACGATTATCTTGGAATCTAAGGAATTGTTACAATGTGTCAGTGTCAAGTGCAATCCTAACTCTTGCTCTGTTGCGAAAGTAATAGTTTACATAGCAAAACCGCGCACAATCGTTTGCAAAATTGTCGGCATAACCCAGTGCCCACCAAAATCAGCTAGCACCAAGCGCTTAAATTCGTTGAATAAGCGAATAAAATAGAACACATAAAATTAAATGTGCGGTTAGGCTCATAAGTATATTATGTGACATAAAATTATACTGAAACGGTAGAATGTGCTTCTCAAGTAAAAATGAGTAGAAACTCACACATATTGCTTCATTTTTATACTCAGTTTTCATTACTTTATGGAATTATGATATTATTATGCAAGTGCTCTATTCAAGTCGGCATCATCGTTCACTTCGCTAACCTTTTTAAAAAATATCATTACCTGTTCATGCTATTATGTTTTCAAAAGGGCTATACGGCTTTTAGTCTCTCTACATTCACTTATTATAAAAATAGTGGTCTTTATTGCAGTCATTATAGTATTACAAAAAAATCAAACAATAACAATACTGTATGTGAATGGCCCTTATGCTGTGTCCGTCTGTTGTGTATTTGTAATACTACAGTTATGAGAAAAATATAATTTTCAATAAAAACAATACAACATGTTAAACTTGTTTTCTACAGGGATGAATGGTTCGACTTCAAACTTGCGAAGAATAATGGATTAGCTGATTTCCATAAGAAGTTTACTCCATTTTAGCATTGTTCATACACGTCTACATTCATATATATCCTCGTCGACGATCCGATTTTTAATTCGAGTATCCCTACTGCTACTTTTCTACATTTTATAGACCACTTTGATAACGGAATGTAAATGCTGTTGAATTACGAACGAAGAACCTGGCCATGCTAAAAATAAAACGTGAATATATATTATTACATACTGAAACAATATTATAAAAACAAAAAGAACAACTTTCCCACTATTACTTCACCTCATCACATGTACTACCATATTATAGGGTTTCGCTTGCAAGTACTATTATCACAAACCACTTCAGGTGGAAACCTCAAGAGAAGCATACAAAAATGCAGTATGAAGATAGTGTGTACGACACTGTCGCCGGCAGAAGAGTCAAAGTCAAAGCAATATCAATTCTCTAGGTATAAGCATTACCAAACTTTGTTACTACCTGGGGGAATTCGTACATGATGACGATAATCCTGATAGCCAACAACAGAAGTTGTAATAAGGGCTAGCACACTTGTTTCCATTAGAACAGACCCTATTTTCACTACAGGTGAAGTGTACACCAAAAATGATGATCATGATGATGACGAAAAGCAAAAGGATCTTGTATGCAATTCTCATTACCGTCTAATGATGTTCCATCTTTCTTGGGTACTGCGATCGCCTTTTGTGTGTAGGAAAGTCCAAGAACAGTAAATAATGCCAATAGTATAAAAAACAGTCATATGGAGAGATACTGCTTGGTTTTTTATAAAGGACCCTGGCCGGAAAGATATGTTTTCCCAGGAGAAAGTGAAGTGAAAGGAGTAGTAGCAAAACTCACTACTAGTCTTCTAGTTTTTGATAGTTCTCTGCACCTCTCTCACTTCATTTTGCCTCAGCTATCTTGCCTCTTGTGCTCCGTATTTCGTCGCAGTGCCATCCATATTATTATCATAAAATGTTTACATATTACATGCACAGGCACATTTTTTCCGTGGAACTTGTATTCTGCCAAGAATAGAAAAACGGTAGCGGTGAGTGGAAAGAAAATTACTACAAAAATAGGCGCCGCATGAGTTTTACTGAGTCCAAATTAAAATGGCTATAGCATCCTCAGCAAGATTTTCCCTAAAATTTGGGAGTGAACTACAACCAAAATACGTGTGCTGCTAAAGTCAAAATTGTGGTTCTAAGTAAATATATAAGTATGCACGACGTATGTATACAGTATAGTGTAGCATAAATTTAGTCTCTTGATAATACTTTGATTAATGTAAGCATAAGTAATAAAAAGTAGAAATAATAGCATGTTAATAAAAGGTATAATGAAGTGGTGTGTTGGAAAACGAAAAGAGCAGCATGGCTGCGTGCCATAAAAAATAAAATAAAAATAAAAAGGAGAGAGAACGTAAAAATGTTAGCTCTTTTTTTGTGTAGAAGCTTTGGGACCCTCCTATTAGTCAGCAGCTATAACGGTTGTCCACCGTCGGTTTTAAGGATAAACTCATACGAACGAAGTGTACCTTGTTGTAAAGGAGACAGTGCCGTTAGAGAAAATTCGCAAGGCAACATTGACAGGGTCCAGGTTAGATCTTAAGTCGCCATGTTTGACATAGTAGACATCGGGAACCCAGACACGTCCCAAGTGGTGAAGAGCATCCAAATAGACTAGTCTTCTCTGAGGATTTGATGATCGCATTGGGATAGCTTCGTGGATTTGAGGAGCATAGACGGGTGGAGGTGAGGTCGAGTTGATGATGTGATGTCTTAATCTCGCATCAAACCACATCAGATGCATGAGGAACTCTACTTCATGTTTCTGTTATTTATGTGAAAAGAGAAAAGCAAATACATCAATGTTATACACAACCTCATTATAAACATGCCGCCTTAAAAGTGCTAACCAGCACACATCCTTCTACAAGATTCATGGAGTCTTTGCACTTTTTGGTAAACGCGAATAAAAATATTCATCGCCTCCTGGATCTTGTAGCAATCCTTTGTGGCTTCAAAAGCCCCATATTATTGTCGATTGCATTTACCTTCACACAAAGCCTTCGTTCTTTGGTGAACCATAAGAGGTCTAAAGATGAGTACCCATTCTATTATTGGTCTGTATACTATGTATGCTTTTAAACGTCTTTGAGACGAAGGAAGTATACTCCAAAGGACCTCAAATAGCCCTTACTCACACTTCTTAACAACCCTTAAACGATAATCCGATGTACTATAAAAAAGCGCTTGGTTGGCTTGCAAAGTTTTGAACCCCAACTCCAAAGTAGGTACATATTCATACATATCCCCTTTTACTACACAGCATAACCCCCTTTACCAGCAACTGACAGGAGCATCATGTGCATTTTTGGGTTTTGAAAACGGATACTTAACAAGAAAACTGTTTTTTAATAGAACTAGGCGCATATAATGTTCCCTTTCCATGTACAGTAATAATATATGCTATTTATATTTACGCTGTTGAGCAGACTGTCTTTTTGTACCCTAGTGAAAACTAATATTCTGTCGTTCTCTATTTCTCCATCTATTTTTTTGCTGCTTATGTGTGCTTATATATTATGCCTTTTTAATAGAAGAAGCTTAGAATTCAAGATTTTGTAGGCTTTACTCGCATCCGTTTCCTCTCTTCATTTCTTTTACAACAACACAACCCTAAAGCAGCTGTACCTTTTTTCCCTTTCAATATAGTACTTCCGTTTTATTTCATTCTTCACTTGAAGTTATGCAGTAACTTGTACGGTTGAATGCTGGTGTTGCTGACATAGATTTTCCGAGTAGGATAGATCAAGAAGGCTGCAACAAAAAATTCTCGCTCTAGAAAACATGCTTTAAAAAATAGAGAAATAAAATAAACGAGAGATTCAAACAACAAAACATAACTGCCGACAACCACATACTACCACATCAACAACTCAAAATGTTCTTCTTTTCTTCTCCGCCGGCCATGTTCATTGAAGCTTTCGTATTCTTTTCATACGATTTCATATCTTATAAATTCGTCAAAATATTCTTTCCCAATATCAGGATAAAGGGAACAGAGAAAGTAGCCTTCATTTTCCTCCTTTTCAGAATTACTCATGCCATGCCTCCTTCAATGTGATCGTATTGACAATGAGGATATGAAACTGTCACACATCAGCTAATAATAAATAATCCCAACCTTTCTGAACTACAAACTAGGAACGCTGAAGGTTTTCGTCTCATTCGTCGATTCATCCCTTTCACGCTCAGAATGTTAATAATAAAAGGTAAATAGAAAAATATTTAAAATATGCTAGTCTTGCAGAATTGAAAACTTTCTCCTATGTATTTACAGTTAGGAAATGACAAAAATGACATTGAAGGTAGCAAAGAATAAAACCGTAATCTTCTGCATACAAATGCACTATTGTGTTCTATCTGTTCACTGAGAGTCCATATTATGTGAGCAAAATATCAAATCAAAGGGCTTTCTCTTTTTCCATTTGTATAGCCACGAACAAAATGTTTTTAGACTAAGTGATATTTTTCATAGCGGGTTTGCTTGTTTATAATATTCAATAAGCATAAATACAGAATCAAAATTAGAGCATTTAATATTTCTATATTTTATGCTACATTAACATTTTGCATGTTAGTGACCATGATGGATTCCGGGGACTTCTGTTATTGTGAATGTGAATATCCACTTAACCCTGCTTTAACAGCGGATTGCTTGTCAATAAGTATATAAACTGGATCCAATACAGTTGGAAAACAACGAAACAAGGTAGGTCTTCACCCAGAGACGTAATTAAATTTATTAACTTATCCATGTCTAAGCCTATCTAGCATAATCGAAGTTGAAGAATTAGTCAAAAGAAGTCACAAAAATGAAATTCTATCTAAAAATTAATACAATTCGACTGACCAATAATATACTTGCGACGTTAGCACAATTTTTTGTGATTTATTTTAACAGAATGTTAGTATACAAAAACAAGTGTATAGAAATTAAACTTACCAAGGATGATTCATCCGGTGAGGCCAATGTTAGAAGTAAAACACTCACGTTAACGAATAATGCATCTGCAAAATATAAAAAATAGTGATAAATAAAAATGGAAAAACATATATAAATATGATACACATATGATAAATGCCTTTCCAGCAATTTTCATTATCAGTTCGCTAAATTGGCGGTAGCACTAATCGTCCTGATACTTAATTTCTATTCAGCTTCCAAAGGTTTTTGGCTTAGATACGAGTGTAAATTACAATGCATATATTGATAACTACCTATTAACTATGATAAAAGAAATTCATGCTTAAAACATCAACGTTGATCTGTGTATTTATGTTATTTCCACTTAATCATCATCAATCCTTGTCAAGTACGAGCCACAAAATGAAAATCTCTGCTTGATAGCCTTTTCGGAGATTCCTGGATGGAACACATACCTGGTTTTTATGTAGGATATGAAAAGGTTTCTTCAGGTCTCATAGAAATTTTCTCGTAGCGCTTTATGAGTCCTCGTATAAAATAAACGATATATGAAAGTGAATGGGCCGACCATGTCGTATATTTAGGATTTAAGGAATGGGAACTCTGTGAGACCTGTAAAGTTACACTTTTATAACGCTTTTTCAGGTTTCACGGTCTCGGTGGTCGGTCATGTTATGTTCATTCCATTACCACTCAAGTAGTCAGCCCCTTGTCCTCTTCAAAATGCCACATTGCGGTGTAGCATGGCATACGTTTTCATACCAAATATGCACACCTAAGTTGGCTAAGTGTAATGTAATGAATCTATTTCGACTGAGCATGTAAAATTTATATGACAATGACCTTACCCTGTTTGATGTGCTCAATTACCTTCATCGTCTGTGAAAAGTTATACAGTGAAGAATATAACAGATAGGTACTATAATTTCCAGGAAAACAAATCCAAGCGTTTGAATTAATGATGATGCCGTTACTGGCGACGATCTCTATAATATGAATGATGTGGTGATTGTAATAAGCACGCGTGTCAGGCAAGTATAAATGTAAGAGGAAACAAGTTTCTACTTATAGATAACTCCTCATTTATCCAGGCTTGTTCTGATTTTTTGGCGCACATAACTTGCTAAAACGAATAGTCTAACAGTCTAACCATTTTGATTATTCTTTTACCATTATTCTTTTTTGATTGCGAATATATAAAACTTGGAAACCCTAGATATAACAATTAGATATTCCAACCTCATACTTGAAATTTCCTTCCCTAATTGTTAGCTTCGTATAGGCGTTATTTAGTTATTATTTAGCAGTAATAATTCTACGTTATTTTAATAGTGGTGGCTTTGGTTTTAAAATTAAAATTTTAGGGAATGAATCGCCGTTCACCACAGTCTTTTTATGTTTTGTTCAAGTTTTTACTAATAAGATACTAATTTTATTTTACAATAATGAGTAGTTGGCCAGTTTACAATAAACATCACGGATGCCTGTGTCTGCAAATAAGTGTAAACTTTTTAAACTTGTTTCCTCTAGTTCCTCTACAAGTTATGCAAAAACTCTAGCAAGCTCAAATAGGATTTTGTAGACCACAACTATTTATTTTGTCGATTTTAGCCCTGTGAAAAGAATTCTCCCATTTGAATGCTTCACGGAGGTGATGGCTACTCACCATGTGAATCTACGAATTGTCTTTTTACCTTTTGGGATTGTGTATAAAGAGACAAACTGTGTAAAAACAATCAGAGTTGAAAGTTTCATACTTCGACATATGGTTGGATGGATGCATAACGCGCAATGAGCTTTTATGCACTGTAAATTTCCAAGTTGATGCCCATAAATATTATTCATGTGAAGAGGTAGAAGTGCGTTTACCACCGTTTATTTTCCCTTATACCTATATCACGTTATATGACAGTACAGTAAACGCCTCTGTCAAGTACACGTGCCGACGTTAACGGAGTCAAAATCAATGGTGAATTGTAAATGCCTTGGCGTTTATTTGGAAAACTACGGTATGAATTCTGAGAAACATATCGCCTATTATATATAAATAGGTATGTGTATTAGGTATACAGTTATTTGTTTCTCTGTATAGACATTGCTCTGCTGTACAATTGTTTTTCATAAAGTGTGACCTCAGAAAAGTTTCTGTTTGGAATTTGTTTTAAAAAGGGTACCAATTGAGAGAAATGAGTCTAAAGAGTGACGTAAAATATTATAGTTTCATTATTTTTAAATGAATGTGGCAGTTTTCATATAAAGTGTATAAAAGGAAAAAAGCTTCAATGTGTAGAAAAACCACTCCATGTGTAAATGCAAACTTATTTTACCATCTACAAAGGGAAAGTATTCTTATTGTGCACTGCCGGGATTTCGAATAACATAGAGAACCAAGTTGGATCGCTTTTACTTACCTAAGCTAGGAGGTAGCAGTCTTCTGTCGTACCGTTTGCTACTAAGCAAAAGATCCAAAGCGGCCTTTTCGCTCAGGTCTGAGCCAATTCTAGAGAACAATCATTGAAAACAAAAGATAAATCCTCCCCTCGAGTTGACTTGGATTTCTTTCTCTTTGTGACTTGGGTGTACGTAAGCGTGCTTTTTTATCACGTAGGTATTTGTTATTAATAACTGTGTTTGTAGCTAAAACATTCTGAGCACGCTGTTTCCTATTTATATAGACAAGAGCTGTGAGATGAAAAGAAATATAAGGATACATAATATAGGAGGCGAGCTGTAGATTTGTTCTATGACGAGTGTGGCTATACCACAAAAAAACTTTCTCCTTTGTTGTATTGTGTTAGTTTTCATTCATAGAATTTAAAAAAAGAAAGTCTCATCAATAATAATGACATTTTTCCGTTTCTGGAATGATGGCGTAACAAAAGGGGTCTAGTGTTTTATTACTGAATGGGCTCCAGCTTTGCACCGTACGGAATTGGATGTTCAATCTGTTATTCATCAAGTGGGATTACATAGTCTGAGCCCACAATATAGTGAAGAAAGGGAAAACATTTGTCCAGAGCAGATGGGATTGGAAAGAGTTTCCCAAAAAGCTAGTGTAAAATATATGTAGCTCTACATTTTTAATTCTACATATATGGTTTACAGAATTTTTGCTTCGTCAAAGTGTAAAAGTTTGATTTAATGCATAAAAAGAAAGTTAGGATATAAACAAATCAAAAGCAACTTACTTTCAGTACTTGGTGCATTAAAATTAAAAGAATAAATAAAACAAACGTGGTATGTGGGGATTTGGAACTTTCAGTTTCTGATTTATAATTTGTCAACTTTAGCATTTTAATAGATCAGAAGGAATTTTAATTAAATAGGTAAATACGAGTTCCTTTTTCACAAAAATCATCTGTATGTGTTGAAAAAATGCAATTGTGGATGTCTTACTCTAAAGGAGGCTGATTCAGATAGAGCGTGTATTGAGCAATCACAGGGCTCAAAATAGGCAGCAGGGAACATGAGCCAAGAAGAAAGGGCAGTAGAAGATCTCCATTTCCAAGACCTATAAAACAAATCAGATCTAAAGACAAAAAAGTCAATCAGTATAGTAATCACAATGCTGCATTTCAATATATATTTTTCTGAAAATAGTGAAGAGATGATAAACGTGCTTCATGAAATTAGTGTTAATTGAAATTTATTCAGTTTTGTAAAATATTAACAAAAGTGTAGAGAGGATTAATTTCTTTCGCTGGCTGTCAGTTAATATATTCTAAAACATCACTGTTTATGTTATCCCGGGAAAGAAGCACTTTCTTCATTTACCCTGCATCAACTTTGAGAATGAGATCAGTCTGTTTGATTTTAATTTAAAAGTGATTCGCATCAAAACTCTATATACAAGTTTAAAGGATATAAAAATAAAATGTGCTCAATAAGTTCGTAAGATAATGTAGATAAATATTTTACAATGAGCGAGCGAGCGAGTGGAAAGTAAATCCTTACCTGATTTCAAAAATGATCTAATCTTCTTTAACTCATCTTTGCATATTGATTATAGTCGTACGGTTGCGCTCTGGTTCTTCTTTCGTTTAAATTTCTCGAAGGAAATAATTTTTTGCTACGCTCATAATGATGACGACGATAAGAGTGGCGGTGGAGCCTAGTTGAATGTTCCCCTGTTTGTTCACTCTTATTGACTATCACTCAGGGTCGAGATCGCTTTCTCCTTATTTTCTATCCTATTGTCTTAGTGTACGATAAGGTTACGTACGAGAGTTAGATTGACTATTCTCCTCGATCCATCCTTTCCCCATTTACGCTCACACATTAGAAAAGACGGAAGTATTTACTAATGCTTAAGTTACACAGCTTAACGTTGAGATCCTATTTCGAAGATTGTGTACTTAAGATGATCGACGTAACAGATAAATCCGTTATGTACATAGGATTATAAATACTCTTTTAGCTGAGATACGTGTGTAGTGCATCGTAGTATGAATCAAAATGGAAGCATATTTTCTTCTCAATCCAATGTATTGCTCAATTTTCCCCGACAGTAGTAATAAATGATGCAGATGCGAGTTGTGAAGATCTGCTATATGCATTTAAAACACATGATTGAGATCAGATCACCCATCAATTAATGGGAATCAGAGGTTCTTTCTGGCTAGAAGCATTAAACTGCGACTGTCAACTGTTACTTTTCATGATTTATGTTTACAAGCGTAGTATTATTTTACTGTCAGGAACGGGGTACTAGTTGACGAAAATAAAAGGAGAGATGTGCTTCCTATAAAGGTATATGTCTCGTATGATTGAAGGAACACTTTTACCCTCCTCTTAAAAGCCGGAACTGGTTTTGTCAATGTAATTGAGCTTAGCTTGCGAATGAAATGTGTATGTTTGTTATTATCATCTTTGTAACTGTACATACAAAGTTATTTAACGTTGCAGAAAGATTTAATGCATTTTGGCTTAGACTCAGACTCAGCTACAGAATTGGGAAGTCGCTTCCGTTCTACAGGGCTATCGGTTACTGTAGGCTTTATATATATCGTTTTATTTCAGGTCCTTGTATCGTGATATGAGTTATATAATACTTGATTTCTCCCGAATTGCATTGAATGTTGATTATCCTGTCGTTTAGCGAAATGTAGGTTGTCGTGATACTGCATTCCCCAGTGCCCGACTCAGACATCTCAGATCCCAAAATTTCCCGATCCATTAATAAATGTGATCTGAACATTTGTTCCTGTTGGTTAATTGTTGGTAGTTGATTGCAGGGGATGCTTTCTTCCACCCATCCATGTTTATAGGCATTCTAACCGCTGTGCTAATCTCGTAAAAGTTGTGATGCATCGATAATTGCTCAACTCGTACAAGTAATCTGTAATAAAGACAAAGAAATAAAATGTCACAATTCCTACAGCTACAAATAATTCTGTATACATGCATGCACCAAGATGCTGTCATATTCGTTTGTCTATTTGTGTGTTTATGGCATTGCTCTACATTGAAGACAATATTATCAATCATTATATAGACATTACGCCTGACTTTCAGCTCTATTAAATTTGGTAATAAATTCTTCTTAATTTTGATTGGAAATAAATAAGACTATAATATCACGTCATTCTGTTGAAACTGGAGATCCATGAGAGAACTTTTTTCTAAAAATGATGCGCTTCATGGCAAAAATTTCCATTTTTATTGTTTATTGCCACTTTTATTGCATTTTGTACTGTTTATTCAGATAGTGGAATTGAAAGATGGTTTGAACTTAAAAGTACACAAAAACGCAAAATGCCAATAAAATACAAAGCATTTTAAAATTTAGTAGAAAAATAATAGCCAAAAATACAATTCAGAGCTTAAATGCTTTTTGACGATTAGGGGTCTTGTTTTTTGGCATCTTTAACGACTGTGACCGTATCATATTTACTTATAAATGACGACAGTGTCTACTACACGGAAGAAGGGACTTTTTATTGCTGAAATCATCGGGGAATTTATGTAACGCGTTTCAAGCATATTTAGTTGCCCACCTTCAACAACATACCGGGGTATGTTGTTCACTAACGTAAATTCCATCCATCAGTCCCGGATTCTCACATTTCAGCAAAATGCCATCATTATCCAAGTTTTTATTTCAAATTTGCATGAGGAAAAGACAAAAAGAGGAGACTGTAATAATACTAACATCAAGGATGATATATTACTTTTTAAAAGACCACTTTCAAAAGAATGAACAGCAGAGCAGATAAATGCGCAGATATAATGTTTGGAACCATCACCACACTGGCAAATTGTTTGAATATGTGTATGGTTAGCTCAAAGAGAAAAAATAGAAAAAGTATTCAACCATCCATAAAAGCAAAATGTTTTTGTCTAAATTTGCGTAACTGCAGCACAGGATATCACACATTTTATCTACGTGAACGGGAAACAAGTTAGTTGAGAGCAACAAAGTGATAGAAGTACGGTTCTTTGTAATATTACCTTTTAGCATGTTTCATAGGAATCAAAAACTTTTCGGTTATGATATAAACCTTAGAAAGCATAGGAAATGGGCAGCGAGAGATCAAAAGAAGAAAAACACTTTCGCAAGAGTAGTATGCAGTCTGTATATCAAGACAAACAAATAAGAGCAAAGCATGTAATTCGCCATTTAGCAATTTGAATAGTTTGAATAACACAGAAGCATCATTGTGAGTGGGTGAGCATTGTTATGCGAGAGTCATCTACAACCTCGATTATTTACAGAAAAAATGTTTCTCTTTGTGAGTTTGTTTTCTTCTCTTTTTTTGCGTAGACGTAACTTGTGCTTACAATGTTTCAATTGAAAATATGAACCATGCGCCGTGTCGTACATACGGACGTTTTTTCGAATTTTCTCTCGATTTGCTAATTTTCATATGTATTTATATACCCCAACAAATTGTCAGGGAAAATGCCAAATTCGGAAATGAAAAAGTTGATTCAACTATTCGTTCCATTCATTCAATGGAAATCATTCACCTTTCAGCATACATTCTTTTAGTGAGGTATGTACCTACTTCCTGTTTTTCCATAGATGAATATCGCTTGCATGCATTTCGGGTCATAAGTCAAAACCCAACTTACATAACTTGGTAAACTTTCTTATCTCTGCGCCCCAGAACTAGAGCTCTGCTAATATTGTTGGCTTTGGCTTTCATGCATATTATACAACTTGAACTTAAGTATGCCATTTAAAGAAACACAACATAGAAGCAGTTGTTTAGTGTACTACATGCAATTAGGGGTTTCCGATAAAATGAAATAACATGTACTACGCAATGTATGTGTAAACCTTTTCATTTCATCGCAGAAGCCCCTATCAGCGATATGCTTATAATAATATCATCTTACTTTAAAGCTAAAAGTAGTATTCTGGTTTGTGACTTTCTTGCCTCTTAACAAAACAACTACTTACTTAAAGAGGAAGGAAAAGAAGTAAAAGAGATAAAGTAGACCTCAGCTAAAAGGATCGCCGGCTTAAAGAGATGTTATTATGAATACAAACAAAACACACACACATGCTTCCAAACTCCGGAACAGTATAATCCGATACAACAGAAGCATCTTGCCAGAGAGATTCACAATAGAATACGCAGTAGTATTCGTGACTTTCCCTATAAATTGGTATTAGTCCCTCTTCTCTATTGTTCTATTGGCTGTATCATTGTAATATGTTCCTTTCGTCTGTGAAATTGTGCTACTTGCTCGTATCATCCTGTCCTTTGTCATCCTGAGCCCTTTTTCTAGAATTTAAAGCCTTTGTTGTTGTGTAATGTATATGGAGTTTACTTAAACCCCCCCTCTCCATTCATAACGTCCCAATGTCTCCTTCCAATTTCTTTCCCAACCAGGAATACAAAAGCATCGCCATGTCTTCTTGCATTGTGTGTGCAACTTGTGTGTCGCAAGTCGCAGCTCCAGTAAACAGACAATTGCACTTCGTCTTAATGTACTACAAACTTGGTTGTCTGTTGGTTGTACTAGTAAACATAGTTCCAAAGAAAGAACCGCGTCTACTAATACGTACATAAATTTTGTTAGCATACATGTTCTCCAATTGCACATCGTATGTGTAACACTATTTTTATGTATAAAAAGTAGAGCGAATTTTGGAAAGCACAAAAGAGGACGCCGTCTTGGATCTTGGATCTTATTCCCTTTGTGTTTCTTGGAGTAACATTATCGTCTTGTTCTTTTGAGCTTCGTTTTTTCCTTTACTTGAGCATCATCGCCATTGTCGTCGTCTTCTTCATCATCATCATCATACGGGATATATAAGTATAGTGTGTGCTTTTTCTAGTACTAACTAAGATATCGCTATCTTCGAAGAAACACTATACACACTTAATAATCGGATGGAACTGAGGAATGAAAAACTTGACTCTATTTCCAACTAGACGTTATAAACCGCACACATTTCTATTCATAGAATGCTGCTCATAATGGCATGCATAACATAAAAACGCCAATGTTGTGATGATATCGTATATCTTTTCTTCAAACAATACAAAACGCATAATGGAGTGACTACATTTTCTCCTCTCTTTCTTCCTTTCTTCTTACTCAACTCATGATGTTATACATACTGTGCATTATACATTCATTCATTTCACTCTTCTCTCTTGCTTTCACCCTTTTTGTCCATCCATGTTTATATATGAGTTAGAAGAGACACAAGAGAAATGTTATGGCTTGCTTTGCTTCTTCCTTTTGATTCCGCTCTCTAGCACCAGTCGCCAGTCGCACTCCCTATTTGAAACTGTGCTGACAACACTAGGGATTATAATATGGTTGAATGTGTACCAACTTTGACAAATTGAGGCTGACAAAACATGTCATCCATGAAAGTCGCCCTGTGTGGAGTCGATCCAGCTTTTGTTGCATTCCTACTAAAACTACAGGAACAGTGTTATGTTGTTGTAAGACGTGGCCTTGTCATGTTAATACTATATCATCTCATGAATCATCATCACATCATTATGAAGCCTTCTTCCTTTTCTCCTTCCTCTCTTTCTTCTTACATGCATAATATATCAAGGAAAATAAATAAATGTAAAGTCACAGGGAAAAGTTGCTGGTGTGTTATACATGCACCCATCCTAATGTCATCACGACTCACGACACCATCAGCATCACCATCTACGTCTGCCTGATAGAGAATATTCTCAACTGTTAGATTTCATGTCTTATACAATGTGTTGCATAACTTTTTTTTGCGGGTGTGAGCACGAAAATGTGTATAGTGTGTGCTATTGTGTGAAAACAATGAAAAAATTCAAAAGACTTGTCGTTGGAAACTTGTAAGGATGTACATTATTATTATGATGATGGTTTAACATCATGGAGATACGAACAAATACTCAAAAATTCACACTTTTGAATTCTTTTCAGCACTGAACCTTCACTTTGTCTCTTGTTAAGAGAGAAAACAGTAATGTTAATAAAAAAACTAGGCTTTGCAACCTTTTACTGTGCTAGAAGCACATTCTATCTAACAAATGAATCAAAATCTTGAAATTCAGAATGTGTAGTGCAGCTAATCCTTTCGACAATTAGCTCGGCGATTTTGTTTTATGGTGCATATTTCCAATGTCATTCTTTCAATCTCCATCAATCAATCTTTATGAGAATTAAACTCTGACATTCCTCTAATTTAGCATCATTCTACGCTGTATTATTGTTTTCATTTTTATATCGATTAACAGAATGCTGTTGATGATGATATTTCATTAGTTTTGCTATCATCTTAAGCGACAAGGTATGAAGATGGTACACGCTCACTTTTTGCAACATCATGGTTTTCATGAATGTATTGAATACGTTCTACAGTACAGACAAAAAGGATATGAAGTTGTCACAAGGATAGACGGAGCATAAAATTCGCCTTGACGTTTGTCGCCATTTGTTGAAAGATGTACGAAAAGCAATGTGACAATAATCTAGATGATGAAATAGGAATGCATGCTTGCTTAGAACTTAGAATAATATTCAAAGCAGAGTTGACAGTTTTTTTTTCGTTTACACAAATGGGATTTACGGGTTTCCGTGGTATTTTTACAAGTGTTGGAAAAATGCACTATTTGTATTCAAAGCATATATATGGAACAGAAACAGATGAAAATTGCCATTATTTTGTCTAACATTATGGTATTACAATGCACACAAGAGCGAGCACAAAAGACTCATCATGTTATCATATACATCGGCTCCACAACCGGAAAATTTTAACTTTTTTGGCACTTCACACATGAGCAAATCCAAGCTGAAAGGCTACAACTTTCTAGATTTTGTCAATGAAAGTGGGGTATAAGAATAAAAGCATCGTGGAAAACAAAATTTCTTTAACTTTAGACTTTGTACAAAAGAGGCTCAGAAATAATGAAGACGATTTTGTTGAGTCTACAAGTTTTTCCTGGCAGGTGTTAATCAGTTAAATCACAAGGGTAATGTACTGCTTTTCTCTCTGCTTTTTAGTATAGCCCACTTGAACTATTGTGAAAAGCTAATTTAGTAAAAAACAAAAGGATCTCCCCCATACATTTCAAGATTCGCTTGTGACGACTCTCTCTTGAGACGCTGACCAACCTTCCGTGCATTGCAATGTAAACAGCAGAGTGAGAACCTCCGTCAGTAGACCAATAACGCTTTCTCTCCACTAAATACTTGATGTAGTGTATGCTTCCAGTGCTGACTCATCAACAACAATGTCGTCCTAAATTCATGTCGTCGTTGTCTCAAAAGAGAAAACTTGCTCAAATGAGTTTTTGCTCTGAAAAAAAGGAACCTCATTCATTATATACTTTGATAAGCACGGTGTCATGTACAATGATTCAATGGTGAATGTTATATTTTCGGCTGTACTATGATATACTATATTGTATGCATATGTATGTATGCAGTTTGTCAGTTTTTCAGGAAGGTTTCTGGTTCTCGTGGTCTAATAACCTTCCATCCAGAACGTAGGAAAGGAACTTTCGGGAATATTTATGCACTTCAAAAGAAAAAGAAATATGGTTTGTCTCGTGAGTCTACTAAGGTTTTGAAAGTGGAATAAGATCAACCTGGCTGTTTCATTTCTCTGGGACAAATGGAGTTTTACTGGAAATAAGTCACTTTCCGTCATTTAACATCTGGCAGTCGTTATTTCCACCTTCTTAGATGCTCTCTTTGTCATTCCTTTGAAAAAGCAATAACATGAGACCTTATACACGTTTTCATGTACTAACCGTAAGTGGATGCTGGACATGAGTGTACAAGTAGTAAAAATGCTTATGCATGTTATCAAAATAGAACAAACTTTTTATTTCTTTGGAAAGAAGAATCGTCGGGCAGAAATTGAACTTTCAGTAGAATAAAAGTATTCACACTACTTTTTCTTTCTCAAAACACACCAGATATTAAATGAAAAGTCTAAGAATTTAATGCGATGTCTTTGTCGACATATAAGCATTCATGTGAAGGAGGAAAGCTTTCTAATGCACAACCAAATAAGCTAGAAGTTCTGAGCTTTTCTTCTCTGACCATTACATTGCCCAATACCTTTTTGCAAAATGATATCTTGTTTGAACGTTGCTCTTTTAACGTATTTGTGTACTTTATCATCGAGGACACTTGCTTCAAAAAATTGCAAGAGAAATATTATCCATTTTGAAAGGTTTTTGAAGTTGAGTCCACAACTTCATAGTTGACTTCTCTCTAGCTCTGAGAAGGTAGACTTTTTGAGACGGACTGCTGCTGCTGAACTAGAACTCTCTTTGCTCCACAAAAATGCAAGTAAGATACTTTAAGTTATTGCTGTAAATAACTTCGATTTTTACTATTTACACACAACTTTCGACGAAAAATTGCATATTATTCTACTAGTCTTTCTATACATTGATGTCTTTACTATAAGAACAAAGTAATGCAAGCAAACTTTGGAGGGAAAAGTTCGCCAGTGATCTTAAATGTCTTTGCACTGCCGGCTCTAAGCTGTGCTAGTACTGTGGATTTTACAGATTCACAAACTTTTTGCATAGTTTGTCTTGATACTGCATTATTCAACCTGAAAGCAGGTTCAGAAGTTCCCTTTTCCTCCAATTTCTCTTTTTCCTTGCTGGTCGGTCGGCCGAAGGTTACTGACGTAGAGGTCCCTTTTCCCGTGTCTTCTTGAATCTTTGAACTCACATGGTACTTCCCTCTAGTTGGTTCCTGTATTGCTGATCTTATTAAATTACACTGTCGGGAGCCTTAAACCTAATTTACTTGACTGGAATAGTTCCATTCAAGTGTGTGTTTGGCTACCAGAGAGTTTTTTTACAAAGAATTTTGGATCAAGAGCATATACATGTATGTGTGTTACTTTCTTGGATTACACTTTTACAAAGGAATACCCATGCAGATATCAAAACGGGAATAAAGACGAGTTTAAGCCAGAAGAAAGCCGGGTCGCTTTTGCTACAATTTAGACAAAAGTTAAATACCTTCCACAACTCACATCGTAGTGAAGTGAGCCAAAACAGACAAACTTGCACCAACAAAATCTTTAGATTGAGCATCGTCATCAGTTTCAAGAAAGAAAAACAAGATAAATTTTTGGCTTTATTTAACACATATTATTATATCGTGTTTGTTATCCTAGAAAACGAGCCCGTGCACATACGATTGATTGATTTACGTGAACGTATGTATGCAAAATGGCAATTTTTTGGCGGTATTTGTTTGTTAAAACTACATAATCTACTTATTCCATCCATCTTTACGACCAGTTAGGTTTACATTTTCCAATAAAGAACTAATGCCTATAAAAATTTGTAAGCGGATCTAATCAGAACGTACGTTCTGGATGAGGAATCCATTAAAGTAGGTATGCATACCATGATCAGGTGCAGACCTACATTATAAAACAGATCTTTTGGGAAGAAAATTTGTAGCCATACATTACGCATTAGTTTTAGATCTGGAAAAGTCCTTCACCCATATAATGTAGCATAAAGAAGCATCCCGTTCCCGTTCCAATAGTGAATTAAGTCTTTGTGAATTTGCCACACATTATATGTCAGCACTGAAAAATTACCAGGTCCATTAGCAGAACACAAGTAGCGTCTTTTTCTCATAATATGTAGTTTCTCATTCCATGCAAGAAAAAATAAAATTAAAAAGTAGTTACTACCACATTACCTGTGTAATGACATTTAAAACGTATTAGTAACAGTTTTCTAAATGAGTTACGCATTAGGTATGCAATTAAAAAAGTGTAAATGCGATTAAAATAATTAGAATTTTTATTTGTAAATCTATTATGGAATGTAGTTTAGCAGCAATGTAAAACTAGCAACGCAAGGACTCTACAACCTACAAAATGATTTCATGAGTTAAATGATGACTTGGTTGATAAAAATTTACGCAGTAACTCCGTGAGTATTTAAAAGTGAAATTCTACTTAAGCATGAAGAGTTAATCTGTGGAATAGGAAACTAAGTGTTAACGTTGATTTACCCCGCCACATTCATCGACAATTCCTAAATTATACTTACTATACGTATTAAGGCAGTAGAGTATCTAAGTTTCTCTTTTTAACACGCTGGTGAATGATTGGATTAAATTTCCTCTTTAATCATTCAACCGCTTAGCCACACCACAAACTAAGCAAGTACACACCTTGTTTGCTTGTTTCATAGAAGTTGCACAGACTTTGATAGCGTATATCTCAAATACGATTCGCTCGATTACGTTAAGCGGTACACCGTTTGAAAGCTAAAAATCAGAGCTTTTAAATGTCGTGCAGCTGATGGATATCGGCATTAGCTGTGAAGAATAGCATGTCTTGATGTCCAAGCCATGCAGCTGCGTTTGTATACAAAACCTAAAGTGCAAGAGAATCAGGAAAATCTAATGCTTTATTTCGATTGACCAAGATTGTTTTGAAGGGAAAACTTGTGACTGGGAATGAAATATTGTTCCTTAGTTGTGAGACTGAGCCAAAGAGACAGTCGATAGAAAGGCTTCTGGCTGGCTCATTGGCCTTCTAACCCAAAGATATACGAAAAATTTGCACTTCCAAGATTAAAATGCTCGATTTTTGGGACCGTATTAGAGTTATGATGCCAAAGTTTTTCCGTTAGTGTGCTACAGAGACTAGGCAAGCATATTCCAAAATCCTTAAGATAATTAAATGAAGCTAAAAGCAAATAACGTGTTCAGGACGAATCGCATAACAAAGATTTTCTATGACACAAAAATGCTCCCTACCACATTTTGACGATCGCCAAAAATAGCGACAGAACATCTGAGTTATTGAGCTGCATCATCTTCTTTGCAACGCTTATATTGCCCCATCCAACTACTTTTTGTTGCCCAAATTGAAAAATTACATAGGAGTTCAGGGCGTTGAAGGAAAGATCAATCAGACGAGAAAAATAAAAAAGTGCAAATCTATCTTTTGAACATTAAGCCCCAGGAATCCCAACCGCAAACGACGGTGGCCATGACCGACATGTCATTTAAAAGCGCTGATTTTTATCTTTCAAACGATATGCCACTTAATGTAACTAAGCGAATCGATTTTGAGATATGCCCTATCAAAGTCTGTGCAACTTCTATGAAACGAGCTACGTATACCTTCAACGCTATTGTTTGCACTAGGCCAACATTCCAGCATCTCTTCCACTATAAGCTCTTTTCATCCACACTAATACTTTCTCACTTCTTCAACTCTCTTGTTGATGCAACTCACTGAACCAAAAATGCTAAACTATGCACATTGTATACACAGTTCTCTCAGTCAGTACAAGTTTGTATGTTGGCGACTGACTTCCAAAAATAAGACGATAAAGAGCCATGTGCATGTAAAAGTCAAAAGTGGACCTGTAAAGGAGCTACTAAAAGTCTCTAAAAGGAACCAGGACACCAGAAAAACACAACAGTAGTCTTTACTCACATTTGGATGACAAAATAACTGGGGAGAACGCAGCAAGACTTTGGGTGTCATACTATATATGGAAGAATTGGTACGATTTCCGTCAAATATATGTGACCGTTATAAAAGTCTCTCTTCCGAAATCCATAAAAGATGGTCACAAAAATGTTAAAATCTTGATTTGCAGGTTTGTCCTCTCTTATTTCGTATATTCAAAAGGGAAACGAGAGTGTCATGCATGAATATGATATATGTAATTTTTGTAGTTCCTTCATGATATGATACCCAACATTCTAACGTAATATCGGTAGTGACACTTAGTCATTTTCTGGATTTCCCTCCGTACATTGAGAGCGCAGATGATTAATTTTGAAGAGAGTGTACCCCTGGCAAATATGAAAACAAGGTTTCTCTAAAAAGTTACAAAATCCATTTGACAGTAAGATAGCTTTTCCGGAGAAGATCAGAAGAAATTTAAGTCATATTGAACATAATGTCTTTAACGTGGCCACGTAAAATGAGGATTTTTTCAAGCGCAGCTCTTTTCTTTTTCTAAGCATATTATATTTTATGTGCCTAAGTATCCATCTCTACTTTATTTGCAACACTGCCGCCTTTTTGGGTGAAAGCCAAACCCATTTTCTTATGGCATCTTTTTACTTTGCTCGATAAAAAGATGGAATGAGTATGTGTAATAAAAGAGAAAAGTACTAGTAAGTCTATGAATGAGAAAAAGAATCATTGAGTCACTGTGGGGGTTTTAAAATAGGTACTTGTAGATGGCGTATTACTGTCTGTAAACCACTCTAGCAAATATTCTCCTCGAGCATACACTAAAAGGATGTCTAAAGTGTAATATAATGCTCACACGTACCAAACTTGCTTACTACAAGCAAAATCTGCCACCTCAAGCAAGAAAATGGTACTTGCAATTGCTGTTTACTATATATTTTTCGGCGAGATAAACATTTAAAATCTGCCTTTGAGGGGAAAAAGTACTTTTCCGCGAAATTTCGTTGATAGCGTTTTGGCGAAATTCTACATCAGAGTTGTCATAATGTATTAATACTAGAAGGTAGAATTGTTCGTTTCGTGTGGCAAGATTACAGGAAAGTTCCAAAAAACTGAAAATAAATTTTCGTGTTCGTTGCTTCTCGAGTTATGATTCATGAATGCAGATTTTAAATTTTCGTGGTTTTGTTTGTGTACCTTAACATCCTACTTGGCTTATGGTGATGCATGTTAATGAGCGTGAGGAAGCAGTCTAAATTTTGTGTTTTGCAAAATCATACACTTTCTTTTCCAGCACACATGATTTGCTTGTGTATTGCGTGTAATTTAATATCAAAAAATGAATTTGATTGACAAACCAGTCTTCTTAAGAGCAACAGCTTATAACTTGCAGTTGAGCAAAATTCTAATTAACTGGTCCTGATCATTCAATACAGGATATTGCGGCATCTTCAGTCATCAGCATAAGAACAGCACATACATATTCCTTATGTGACGATGACTTTGGCGCAATATTGTTCAGTTTTAACTGCTCCTTAGGTTTTACAATCCAGCAAAAACAAAATCCTTTAGTGAAGGTACATAACTACCCATTTTTATGTTATGAACTCTAATAAAGTGAAAGCTAGTTAAAAGCCTGAATTTTTAGGAGCATTTCCTGCCACAGATTTAGCTATTCAAGTTTTGAGTGGAGGCGAGTTATTAGGATGCATTTAACTGTGAAAATGTTATCCTAATTTAATACCCACTATCTGTAGGTATATATTTGCGCATGCAGATATACTACTTAAAATCCTGCAGTCACAAAAAATGAAAGTAAACTGTGATGACAGCACTCTCTTTCGTCTCTGATCCCCATCGCTCACTGTCTGTGTCTGGTGATTGTGAGGTGAAAAATTGATGTTTTCATTTTGATGATGTTGTTTAAAGCAAGAAACACTCTTTGTATTGCATTATTTTAGTGCATAAAACATAACATTATTTAGAGTGAAATCGTATGACTTGAAAGATAAAATAGTAAATTTGGTGGGTACTGCGGGTACTCTCATGGCTTTTTCCTATTTGACATCTCATGACATCCCACTTCAATATAAGTTTTTTACTAATGTTAATGTTATGTATGGGAGTGGGAAAGCACTCAGCGTGAGATGACAAAATGAAAGGAGCAGCCTTGAAAGCGATGGGTGTGGAATGACTTTGGACCGGAACACAAGTATGAAAAATTGATATGACTAAATATATGTCTCGCATTGGGAAAGCAAATTCTATTTTATCATTTCGATGAAGTCTAAATGAAAGCATATCAATCCTGATTCCTAAGAGATGGCAAAACACCGCAGTCATACATAGAATTAAATATAAATAATTTTACAAAGTATTTCAAATGCTGAGCCGAGCTGTAAGCTGATTTGAAGGAGAAATGAAAGGCAAATGAAAATGGAAACTTTATTTATCGAGTAAAAGGGAAATAAATATGATGACTGAAAATGGCATGGTCAAATTTTTGTTGGATTTCTGTAAAAGCATCTCTCATAAAATTCGTTTGAAAACACCAGCCTATGTACGCTTGTACAGTATACAGCTATAGCTGCTGTCAGTTTTGAGATCACCAGGCCACTGGTCATCTGTTATCACTCAACTCATTTATCATAGACATGACTTTTATAGCAGAATATTAGAGAGTATTTGTCGGAAATATTCAAGGAGAAGTATTCGAGTCTCCGTTCCTTTTATCAAACTTGCAAGTCTTGATATATTTAACAATCAGCAGTCATACACAAAAGAATTTTTAAAGCACCAGTAGATGGAAGATAAGGACCCTATAGCACGTTGTAACCCAAGATATCGATATACTGTTCATATAATTTGCAAAGAAATTCTAACAGTTTACAACTTATAAAAATATAATAAGTTTGCAGTTAATAGAAAATACAGTGCAAACACTTCTAAGCAATAACCTTCTTTTATAATAGTGGAGCTGTAATTTTCATTTCTTTTGTTGCTAAATTTTTTTTCAGGCAGAGCATCTTTCACGATTGTTGGTAGAAGGACTTGCCAAGACGTTGCTTTCACTTACGTATGCATAATGTGTACATTGTACACATTCTTGTCATGTAAAAGAAAGAAGATTCAAAGAACGAGTAATATGTCACGGCCAACTTTACTGCATGACTATATCAGCTTGTTAAATAGTACCCTATAACGTTCATCCTGAATATTTACCCGAATAGGTAATGTAATTCGTGTAGCGTGGCATATAAACTAAACTATGTACGTTAAAAATTCTTAAAACATGTGAACAACTATGTTTACCAATTGCTGGCGTTATCGTCTCGGTACTCTCTGGAGACTATTTTGGAAGCATACCAAACCCATAACCTTACTAATATTTAGTTTAAGAAACCATTCTATTTCGTTTTTTCTGATAATAAAACTAGCACTTGAACAAAGCAAGTAAACACTAAACACCCGTCCATAATATACAAATGTTAATAGTTTGAATATGAATATGAGTTAAATTATTATTGTTACTTCCTCTAGCTATTCTATTTTTGAGATTCATTTTACCAACAACTTGGTTGAAGATTTGAGGGAACATTTTCAGAATTCAATGCGATACGCGTTGTGCATTTTAATTCATTTCTTGTTTTCTCATGGATATTCACAGTAGCTTTTATATTTATGTTACAAAAGCTCGAGTAGCTTTGCGAAGCTATAAAAAACGATTATACACTGGGTATCTAAAGGGCTTCATTGAATTTTTTAAGTAGTCCGCAGCCGCCGGCGCATGGCCGCATGGTAGGGTAAGGTAGCATCTATTTTGAATTTAACGGTATATGCACTAAACGTATTAAAGAAAGTCTAAGCTTAACTTAAGCTTAACTTCAAGTTTATAAAAGCGTAGTAATGTTTTAATTGTAATGACAAGTTTTTTCATACTTGATTAAATGCATTTTGAATGATTACCACATAATATATTTAATTAATCAAGACTTCCTAACCTCTCTATTATTCGTTTCTGTGCATTTGAAGGAGCTTGAAATAGAGCCATTTTAGCTGCCAGACATCGATAGATAAACAAAATGATAGAACAGACGCTGTCAGCTACCTCCCTAGTTTGGTCATGCATTACACTATGCATACCACTTGTCCATGCGTTTTGGAACAAAAAGGCAAACTAGTGAAAGCACTATTTGTGCATATTTGGGTAATAATAGCATGCTGTTGAGTACCCTTGTATGGTGAGTTGCTTTATGATTTATTAATTTGGAATGACGGATTAGATAATATGACATGATCATTGGTGTGCGATAAAACATGCAAGTCAGAGGTAGCTGAGCGGATAGCTGAGGTGAATGCATAAAACGTGGATGATTTGTTACTACTCCCGCTGACTGCCCGGAGACTGATGCTGACATGGCTTGTTGGCAATTTGGTTAGCAGAAGACTCTTACATTTACATTCAAAAATGATAACCCATTTTATGACTAACGGTTCTGTCAGAATATATTGATCAGTACGATAGTATATAGGCTTACCCTTACCTATATAGGCTCTAGGAAATTGGGGTAAAATGAACTGAAGGCAAATGGAAGTGCTTTAGCTTATGTGCACTTAAGTTGCAAAAATAGTTCTATTATGTAAAGAGCTTGCTCAAATTTATTTATAGCTGAACTAACATCTATCATAATATCAATCATGGGATAACATTATATTAACATGATTATCAAATAGTATATACGTGAGAAACCATAACGTACAAACTAGAGACTTCCGCCGATCATTTAGAGTACTATTATCGTGAAAATCATTTCAGCTTTCCTCTTTGATAAATCTTGTTTTTTGCTAAATGTCTTTTGTGACTTCTTTTTATTAACTTCTTCATGGCTCTTACTCCAAAATAACCCACATTAACCCGGCAAAATATCCAGCAAATAATTTGTAAGTCATAATTTATGTATTTAGTCGCTTCAAGGTGTATGTGTAACATCAAAAATGCAGTCACAAATCAATAAAATGTTTACCATTTTGCCAAAATACGCCATTGAAGAAGAATATAATGGGAAAACACATTATTATTAGATAGATAAGCATATTGTCCAAGAAGAAAAGGAGGCTTGCAGAAAAGCACACATTAATTTCTAAGATTTTGAATGCGACACTTTATCAATCATCACTTCATCGTTTGACGAAGAAGGCAATTTAGCCAGTCTTATTTTTAGCAAATAAAAAATATAAGTATTGTTATACTGTATGTATAAATAAATAAAAATAGCATCACGACAAGGACATTTTCATCAGTTTCTCCCTCCCGTAAGCACTTCTTATATCATGTTTTCCCATCCACTCCATGCATGTATCAGTGGTAGTAGAGCTCATTCATCTATTCCTTTCTTTCACTCACCATGAAAAGCAATTCCTTTAAGTAGCGTGAGCCAGTGGTTCGTATGTATGTGTATGTCGAATGTCGGTCGAATGGAGTGAGCAAGACAAATCGAAAACCTAATTGAACAGGTGACCTAAATGGAAAATGAGATACCAGCAAGTTTAGTGGTGCATAGTTGACTAGCTACTCACAATAAAAACACACAGCTTGAATGCATGCACACAAATATAATAATGTAAGCGAAGCACGACAGCGACTACTAAATAATTGTATCTGTCCCTTAACTCCATATTATTATTATACAGACACAACAAGTCGTGTGACAAGCATGGGTGGTAATGATAATAGTAGGTGTTATGAGACTATTTCAGGACTGAAGGTAACAAAATCTATTGGAAACTCAAACAAAACGTATAAACTGTTAATATTACGAGTATTGCATTGTGTACGTCTATTCAAATGTATGTACATTTGCAGGGAAAGCTCGTAAAACTTTCTCCGGACTAATACCACATCTAGTAGTTGGTTTGGTATGTTCTATGTATGCAGGCTTATGTATATCTAACAGAATTAATAAATAGGGAAATCATAATAAATGCATGTACAAAAAGAAAGAAACAATCACTCTTCAAAGCATCAGTCGTAGCAAAATCACAAAAAATTCAATAGGTATATCTCACAAGCATGTAGAGTGTATGAATCTGTACATTTGATGCCAAATACATTACCATTACCGTCATTGTATTACCATGTGTGTGTGATATGAATCTAAAACAACGAGACAGGGAGGAACATTGCACACCTTTCTTCTACCTCCTTTTATCTGCTGAACTCACCTACGAAAACTCCAGTAAGCATAACTAATGATATTACAAGACATACATTTAACATGAAGGTAGAATTTTTCCCTGCTTTGTAATAGAGTTAGAGAAGCAGGTTTTCCGTTTTGTATTTAGAGCAATGAAATGGAAGAATCCCAAGAGGTCGATACAGAGAAAAAACTTGCACATTAATACTTAAAATCGTTTGAAACAGTGTAGAATCAGCAATGTTAGTTACGCAAATATATACTCTTTATTTGTCAGGTTCTGAAGAGCACTTTCCCCGAATTTCAATTCGAATGCACAATACAGTTTTACGATAAATATGTATGAGCAATATGCTTAGTTGCTGAAATATGCAGTACATTCAAAGTCAGTAGATGGTGGTGAGGCATGGGTACACAGGGACATAAGTAGCACCAATAAATCATACTTATGGATTTGAGGAAAAGAAAAATTCATGCAATTTTGTGCGGCTCTGAGACTATAAAATGAGTACTACTGAACCTATTAAGTTTGTAGCCTTTTGAATGAAAGTAAATTTTTGTTTTGGAGTAAATATATGTTTGCTCTATCAAACCAGGAACGAAGTGAAAACATTGAAGTTTTGATTACTTTAATTGGAAATATTAAGAATGGAAATTCAATAAGAGGAAATTTTCAAAGAATTTTACATTCTTATGCTTTCACTGGTTTCACTCAAACATTTTTCTATAATTTTTGTATGCCATTCTTTTGCCTCTATCAAATGGCCGTTACTCTGTTAAATTTTTCTTTGAACGCTTTTCGACAAATGGTTAAAAAGATCACTTGCTGTGGATCCACTTTAGAAGTCAACAAGAGGCAAAACGCTCATTTTTTAACTCCCAACAGTGTGAATTTGGTGAGTAGCTCAGTGAATCAAAGGGAAAATGTACAGACGAAGGGAGCATCGCACCACACACCCAACCAGTGAAAGCAAAGTTCCAGTCAAGTACAAAGTTATGAAAACAGACATGAAACAGACAAGTCAGGAAAGAAAACGAGACGGAAAGTGGATCAAATACTCCCTTCCGGTCATAAAATAAGGCAGTTGGTTCCCTTTTTCGGCATTTGTGCATGAATACAGTGTAGTAAGTTTGCCGTTACTATTGGAGCAAGTACATATATCAAACATGGTATAGAATCAGTCGAGTATTATAGCTTGTACAAAGAGCTGTCAAAATAGCCTCTAAAGTATCACGATCGCGATAATGATATAGTATGCACACGTGTATCCCATATTAGATTATTTTGTTTTCACTACTCTTTGACATTGTACCGCAATAAATATTATTGTTGTTCTGATTTTGATGAAATCATTTCTGACAAAGATCATTTTGACAGTGTATGTATGTACAGACTTTTTTCTTTCACCAATTTCACCACCCTCTCAGAAATGAAATTGTGGATCCTATTTGTAACCTCAATGCAATTCATAAAGCCTTTCTGCTAAACAAGGTTTTCACAGTACCTTAGGCCCTTCCCAACAAATTTGAAACGTGTTGCAAATTACAAAACAATTGTTCCACCACCGAAAATGTTTTTACAGTAGTAGTTTCCAACTCCCCCCAGCAGTTCCAATCTCACTTCTAACCTGTATAAAATACTACCCAGTTTTTCCTAGAAATGGTCTCATTACGGCACACTTTTCTAATGAAATTGCCTTTTAGTTTTAAACTATAATAATAAGTATGTGTATGTATGCATCGTTATTCATTCTCGACAGTCATGTAGGACGTCAAATGAGCGTTCTTGGTTGTACTCAAAGAAATGATATGCTCCAGATCAGAAAAAATAAAGTTTTACTGTACACAAGACAAAAGTCCATGCAGTTTACAATTGAACAACAACCAAACAACACTCAAATCTAGAATTACCCCATCATCATCATCGTTATCATCATTGGAGGAGGAGAAAAGGTTTACCTATATATGTAGGTAAAATACAAGGCATTCCAATGCGTACTTAAATTATCTCAAGTGATCATCTCGAAATGGGATAGTTAAATCACCGTCATCACCATCATCATTCCACCGTTCTCCTTTCTCATCTTTAGAATGAGAAACGGAAACGAAGAAAAATATATAATATGGTGAAAGTAGAGGCAATTTTGGTGGGACTTCTATACTCACATTTAGCCAGAATAGAGACAGTAATAATTGTCGGAAGGATTGATCGTGTCGCCGAGAGGGATCCACTTCAGATGAAGGGCTCTTTTTAAGTTCTCCACGAAACTTTTTTTTAAAGATTTGCAGAAAGTCATTGAAAAAAGAAATCATGTAAGTACGTACAAAAGAAATGTAAGTGGTCCTTTATTTCATTCCATCAGCTCATCTCAAATTTTTTAACAGTTTTAGTTTTGGTCAGATATTGAGTACATACCTTGCTGGGTTGGCCGTTGGAAAATAGCGACCAAGCCTCTAACTTATGATAAGTAGCTACATATAACGTATACGTAGTTCTTCTGAAGGGATAGGAATCTGACCTACAAACAGCCATTATTTTTCCATGAAACACTTCTACCAACTACCACAAGAGTCCTCAATCTTTGATTCAATCTTAGTCCTTGTTGCACCAGTTTTTAATTGACAAGACGAATCAATGAACCAATTGCAATTCAATTTACCTACGAACTAATAAGTGGACATTTTACGTGTCTAATTTGGGTTCCACGTGGAAGCATGTTACATTTTGTGATTTTGAAAGATACTGAACTTGGTATGCAGCGTTAAAACAGAAAATTGGAAATCATGTGGCATGGTAAGGTAAAAGATAGTCTAAAATATTGGCTGGAGTAATGGCCAACTCCAGCTTCCATACCAATGCGCTTGTCAGCTTCGCTGGAAGTCAGCTTCAAAGGAAGCTATAGAAAATTATGTTTATCAGTGAACCTGGCAAAAGCTGCAACATTATTAACAACATTAACACAAGTTAGTACAAGAGATAAGGACAAGCATAATAATATACAGTATACATGTCGACTGTCGACGAGTATCGCGTCACCACGAGAAAGGCAGCGGAAAACGCCAAAGCTTTTGTTGCATATCAATATCATCATATCTGTAGTAGCCAGTAGCAAGACGAAAATGATCATCGTGCAAAGCATCCACTTTAATTTACATCATTTCTCTTTGAAACAAGCTACGTCCGGTCTATCTTCATAAACAATGCCACCACATATATTTTCGCTCTCGCTGTCAAGTTGGGTTCGTCTAGTGCAGCCCAGTTTCGATAATCAAAACAACAGAGAGGAGCAGAAAGGAGCAAAGACAACACACAATAAAGCAACTATTATCAACAAGGTCTTAATGTGTCCATATTTTTACTAGTCCTCTCTGTGGTGGCAAGGATAAATACCTACATACATTATTTACATTATATCGTTCTGGCATTTTGTGAAGTGACTGACTTTGGAGGTGTTGGTTCTGGATTGTAGTTTTAGGGTCAAAACATGTGCATCTTATATGCCACCCCCACCTACGTTGCCCATTTCTACTATAAATATAACAAAACATCTCAAAGCACTTTTGCTAATGAATACAAAATCAACCCAACATGGCTATACACTGTAAAAGGACAGAGATTTGAATAAAAATATATTATGATGATCAGCGTAGAGGGAAAACACCCTCTGCTTTCATTTCCGCCTAACAAATGCATTATACTTTTATTTTAGATATCCCTACATTTTTCCTCTCTTTGTCAGCTTGAGAACATGAATTTTAGGCGGTGGATCCGTTGAGTGAGCATAAGCCTTGGTAATTTCTTTTCGCCACCATCACCACCAGAATTTTCCATTCTCCAGTGTTGGAAACAACCGAACTTTGTTACGTTTATATAGTTTATTTTCTTGATAATTTGTATCCCTCGCCCTTCATCCTATAATTTTCTCGTCCTCTCGATATACACAGAGTTGATTATTTTTAACAGTGATATGCGAACAAATACATACCTACGTTGAATCTAGAAGCGAATTGCAAATAATATGGAGAGAGACTAAATGCAATTAAGCAATACATGTAGAAAAGATAGCTATTCATTTTTCACATCAGCGTTCTCACAAAAGTAGCAAAACAAAGGATGATGTTCCCCTTCCACCAAGAATCCATTCTCGTGCTACATTCCTTTCCATCAAGTCGCCGCCGTGCCACCGGTGCGGTGATGCTTCGCTTCACCATTGTTATGCTCCAGTGAATGAGTACACGCTAGTAAAGGGAAATAGAGTCATTCTGCGAATTAACCAGGTCACTCATTAAATGTACTATGCTAGTATAGTCGAGCTGAATTAATATTATAGTACTTCTTTACAATGGCGGGTGTGCATATTATGAATTCACTAAATGCTACTTCATACACTATAAATGTACATTTTGACTTTGTTTGTACATTCACATTAATTTGTGTATTTTTAGCTCTATGCCTATGTATGTACAAATGTGTGTGATATTACAGCAAAGATATATGGGCTTCCTCCTATCTGCCTGTACTGTATATCGTGCACTGTTTGCTCTTTATATAAATTGTGAACGCACGTTAGCATGAATGTGAGTTCTCACTTTCACCGTTTTATTCCAACCATGCTTCATTTAATTGCTCTATGGCACTAATGAATTTTTGCATGATTTCGGAAATAGTGTTTTTCATGGTCGTAGCATGATATCGTTTATCGTTTATGTCTATTGTCCATCACTGTTTCAATAATACGGTATGCTTACATATGGGCTTCAATTTTGACCCGGAAACTAGCATAAAATGCAAGTACATGCAATCCTAGGAAGCACTTTGTCCATTGCTAATGTAAACAATGTAATAAAGTTATGGTGTGGTAGTCAAATGATTAATGAATATTGAGCCAAAATAAAAATAAACATGTTCAAATTCCAATGCATATGAGGTGCTAGTTTTGATATCACCAATCACAATCGGAGAAAGCCAACGTACAACGCCAAGCCAAAGCCACAGAGGAGAGTACTCTGAGACCAGAGGTTGGGGGCTTGTGGATCAGAAAATTCAATCCAAAAACTAATGATCATTACTTGGCATTTTAATTAAAGACGTTTATAAGATAGTTAAGCCGATAAGAATATAGAAGCAAAATTGTAATACGGGAGGGCATTAATGTTTCAAGTTTCGATCCTATAATTATACGCTTTCTAATGGTAGTATATTTTAGGAATTAATTTGGAACAGTTCCTCATTTAAGTTTAGCAATTAATTTTGAAAAATAATAGTCAGGCTGTCATTTTAGTCGAACTTTCTTAACCCTAACGATTTTCAAATTCGTCTTACATATACCCCGTAATATATGTAATAATGATGCAATAGTATCACCAAAATTACACGATTCAGAACGTATACAGTTCGATTATTTTATTTAGCTTTTAGTATGCTGAGCTAGAGGCGGGTTTGCTCAGAGGACCGATTATATTCACTTGAACTGTTATATTCAGTAATGTATGCATTAATAAAGGCTCAGTCATATCATTTGTAATTCATGCATTTTCAAAGTAGATAAGAAGCAAACGTCTACCAAATCGTTGAAATTATTTAGCAGCAAAGTACAAAAACACCACCATAACTAAACATTTTGAACTTTTCTATTACTTGAAAGCATAATTTTGGCATGCTACCTTACAGTTATGATGGAAATAAAATTCAGTTGTGTACACTTACATTCTGTGCTCCCGATTTTGATAAAAATCGTTTTTACCGCCGTTCCAGATATTGTATTTTCTAAAACGCTTTTCACGTTTGCATTCAAGAGAATTAAATATCCAAGAATAACAGTAGCATCTGATACGGACGAATATAATGAGTAATGAGGCCATATATGTATGTCTAGCAGTAGAATCTTCGGTAAACATGTGAATGTCATTACTATCTGTTACAAAAAAAACTCACATTCTCGCATGTTTTCTTCTCTGGATTATTATTACTCTTATTTTGCTAAAAGTCATGCTAGTAAAATGACAGCGGCAGTGGCGTTTAGATGGAAAATCATCCAGCATATTATTACTGTAAAGCATACATTCCGAGAGAGAGAGAGAGGGAGAAAGAAAGAAAATTGCAACAGAGATGGTGGGATAAGAGAGATTGCTAAGATGGGAAAATAGTCTGATGTAGAATACGAACTAATAAAGTATTGTGCTGGCTTGTATAAATATGTAAGTAAGGTTAGTTAGTCATCATAAATATTTCATGTGTGAGCAAAATAAATGTTTGTATTCCCAACAAAGCTCATTTCATACACCACTAGAAACGGAGGGTAAGGGAGAGTGGAAAAAAGGAAAATGGGAAAATGAACGGGGGAGAAAGAGGCTGGTTGGTCGGAAAGAAGAAAGACGAGAACCATATATAGTCGTAGCATAGGAAAATGTAATATTGCAGAGCTCATTAAAATCCAATTCTTCATCATTTCTTCGTAACTTTCTAGGATACAAATTATATAATATATTCCAGAAGTATTATGATTGTCACCACTCCAATATCTATGCAATGTGTTTAAAATATTTGAACCATGCATACCCAGCGTTTATTATGCTTTTTGAATTCTTTTTTTTACCATAAGGATAGTTTTCGAGTATTGCTCACATGTGGTTCAGAAACTGTTATAAATTTGAGCTCACAAGGGCATGCTTCTACTATTATTGCGGCCCCTGATGTTATGAAAGTCGGAATGCTGAGAGCTCACTGGAAAGCGATAAACAATGAATGCAATAAAGCTAGTTATTGTTTAGAGAAATAGATGATTTTGGGACGTTGCGGTGCGGTGTTTGATTTAGTGCACGGGTTACTTCAAAATTTTCTGCATGGCTTATGCCAAAATAAACTTTCTAACCATGAGAATACAATTTCTCCGAAGCGATAAAAATGAGGGTATAAGTAAAAAGTAGCTAAAACAGCGGCATTGGCAGAAAAATGTGTTCAACAACAAATGGGATAGGTTTAGTAGATAAAAGATAAGATTATGCAATCAAAACTATGAAAGTCCCTCTGCAGCATTCAAAATGGGTCACACAATCACGTTATTCAAAAATTTTCATGTGCGTCTCGTGAAGGAAGACATACATAAGTAATGTCTACAAAGCACAATTTCCCAAAAGTTTTACCTGACAATATAGGTTCCCGCACTGTTCATACAACAGAATAGATAATTCCGACGATTAATTTATAACTAACAGATATTCAAACTAATAAATTAGTAATTTGATATAGACTTTAAGTATTGATTGTCCATTATGTGGAATCATTTTTGATACTATTGATTTTTATATGATTTGAATTTTATGTTTTCTTGTGGTAGACAAAATCTAAATGTGTCTACTATGTATTTCGAGCCATGTACGCTTCTACGAAAGACGATCTATCTATACAGATGAAAATTTTAAAAAGGAGTAGCGTAACTCGCGTCTTACTTTTATTGATTTACATTATATGTAGGACTCTCGTCGAATCGGAACTTTACAAAAAAAAATCTGGTAATATGTAAAAATGTGTGAATTACTTCATCATCAGCAACAGCGGTGCAGTGAATCTTCATATTTGAGTGGTGGAGTATAATAATAGTATACATACTTGAACTACATGGTTCGCTCATATGAAATTGGAGCTGATGTTGCCTAGTTTTATTTTCGCCATTCTTTATAGCTGGAATAGCAAAAGAGACCGCACAAACTAACAACAAACTACATTCATGGAGTACAACAAGAGGAACCGTTGCCAGCCCATTATGTTTACAACTTTGTAAACACTTTTATTGGGATGAAAGTGGCTAGCCTGTCCGCATGATATTAAAATCGCAGCGCAGCAAAAAAGATTCATGTTGAAGCTCGTTTGAGGAACGAATAACTGTCTTTTTTCGAGTGAAAATAATAGAAAGCGAGCTTGAGAAACAACAATGAAACTGCAATGCGGAATCATGAATCTTTCTTCTCATGCTTGGAGCTATAAGTTTAGAAACATACATAATGTACAAATTAGTTCACACAACCTATTATATTATAAGAATAAAAAGGTGTACGTTTCTATCAATATCATAAGTAACATGTCATAATAACTATTATGTGTAAGTTGGACGGGATATCACAATGTAGAAAAGCTTTCCCTGGTTTCCCTAGTGGGCCTACAGGACGACAAGAGAAAGAGTGCACTCACTTGAAATTTGACACTAGCCGGTGGCGACCACAAAAAAGAGTTATACACTTTTGTAGCTGATACCGGTGCTCCTGGTGAAGTTATACATAGGTATTTGAAGGGAAAATCCCTCTGTCCTCCATACAGCGTTCAAATAAAAAAGGAAGAATACAAAAGACAGAAAAAAGGACTTTTTTCTCTCAGTTTCTTCTTGCAAGAGAAAAGAGTGAAGTCAAGATAAATTCAGAAGGGATTTCTCTGAGGAGAAGAAGTACAAGGTTGTATTATATATTGTAGAATATTATTTGCTTTTGGGTTTTGTGACAATAATGCAGCAGTTGTAGAGCAGCTTCAGATGAAGAGACCAAAACCAAGAAGGATACGAAAATAAATCACATAGCATAGTAGCAGCAAAAGAGAAACGTGTTAAAACAAGAGATATATACCCTAAGACGAGATATTTTCATGTAATAATGATGGTGGGTATGCTACTCCATGTACTACAAAAGAGGAGCAAAATATATAATATTCAAGTTGCATCTCTACACTTGCTCTCATGATAATCATTATCATCATCATAATCATGATCAACCTCGTTACATGAAAACATTTCTCTCAAAACTAGAGTATGAAGTAAAAGAAAGCACTTGGAAAGATAAAAAGACAGATATATGAGGAGAAGGAAGAGAGATAGATGACAGAAGTGGATCAGCAGTCGTATATACATGCTTATTATTTGAGGAAAGATGAGGAGGAACCCAAGAAGAGGACAAAGACAAAGAGTAAGACGTAAGAAGGGCATCACATCAAAAAGTAGAGCTAAGTTTTTTGTGTTTTTGTGGTGGTGGTCTGCAAGGAAGAAAGTTACCAAAGAGTTGTGCACGTTGTGAACAATGATCACACATATCTCGTAATATTTTCATAAGCGAGAAGCAACAACATATTTTATCATCTTTCTAAAGAATCGTCAGAGTTTCAGGCTTCAAGCTAAAAATGAGCCCGCAACACAAAAGTAGTGGGAACAACAGAGTAGTATACTGCACTGTACAAGAAAAAAGGAGAAAACGATACATTTCTTCATAGTTATTATTAGTCAGAATGAGAGAAAACTCAAGATGCATGTGATTTAGTTTCCTTTTTCTGTTCTTGTTCTTCCTCCTCTGAAATTGCTGTTTTGTATATTTTTGTCTTTAATACGACATTAATACTAATGATATAAGTAAAAATACGTCAGGAAACATTTCCACAAAAACACACATGATGGTATGCTCTTCTCACACCACTCTCTGCCACTACTAACTAATCTGATGTAATGGGTGTAATAATGTGTATAGCGAATAAAAAACTCAGTCTTCGTCATGTCGTATAATACATTACAAGTACGTGGTATGATGATGAAAAAACTGGGAGCCATGTTCCATTAGCATCTTCCCTACTGCCACCACCGTTACGACAACCCTCCAAATCTTCCACCAGTTTTGTCAACCAAAGCATGACATGAAAGAACCGTCGGTCGAGAGTTGAGTTGACAGAGAAGATTGCTTGTGGAGCCACGTCAGAAAAAAAGCAAGAAACAACAAGCCAGTTTATTGGTTCAGTTGGTGGTGGATGCTGTTTTTGCCATGTTTTTGTTGCTACTCTACTCTCCCGTTTTAATATGGATACGGGTCCGAGTAGTCTCGTTATATATACTTTCCTATAAAAGTGTTTTATGTCAGACAGGGTTCGTGTTATGCAATGTAGTGGGGAGTGATATGTTATGGTATGTGATGACGATAAAATTATGCTGTTGATAATAGCATCCCTTTTGGAGCGGCGAAAGAGTTTTTCTTCAATCTGGGGGCATGGCATGCTCATTTTTTATGTCATTAACTCCAACAGAAAAGGATTGTCACACACTTTTCTATTCATTCAACTTTTTTTTTCAAACTTTTACCATCACTTCATTTAACAAGATTTGACCTCTTGTCACATAAAAATACACCAATTTCAGTAAAGAAAGGTTTTTGCTTTCACCCAATTCAATTCATCGTTCGAGATTCTGGCAATTTTTTTCCATGAATCAGTAAAAAACTCTCTCAAATACTGTTGACATATTGCTCCGATTTCTTTTTAACGTTCCAGAGCAATGTAGTTTTATTAATTATAATGCAGTTTATTCTTCATGGTTAGATTACAAACATTTTATACAAAACTATTCACAGTGCAGTTTAAACATTCTAAATGCTATATTTCATCTTTGTATGCACACTGACATGTCCACCGTGATTAATGCAATTTAAAGGTTTACTTTGCCAAAAATGATGGTATAGCCTCGTGAAATTTATTAGCACGCAAGGGCTATTGGGATTGTTCGTGAGGGGCTGTACCTAAATGATGTCACGCAAAAAATTCACAC
>JAQIXX010000524.1:0-56321 GCA_034700605.1 Willowsia nigromaculata | reverse complement strand
ACCCATTAAAACCCGTTAAAACCCATAAAACCCGCGGGTACGGGTTTCTATCTCCATACCCGCGGGTTTTGACCATGTCTGATCGGAAGGGTACAAAAATTACAGAAAAAATTTACGAGTGACTTGTTTTTTAGGGGTAAGTGAGATTTTTTGCAACTATCCCCATACAAGTTGTACTGCACATATGCATATATTTAAAAATCAGTAACAAAATTACGCCACAAAATTTATCACGGCTTATATAAAGTTCAATCTTAATGTATGCAGCCTGGGAAAAAATCAAGAGTATGTACTTTGGTGAATTTGCTAGTAATGCATTCAATTACAATAATAATGCTCTTTGGTTAAAAGGCTGTTTTCCATTAACCGCGTTTGTACCTCTACATAATTAGAAGTCATTCTTGTTTTTCTATTAGGTAAATCTCTTAAAGTGCTTAAGCTCATCATGAGATACATCAATATTTATTCGACATAACTTTCTTCTCGAAAATGTATTCATGCAATCTCCGTCAGTTTAATAGCTAACATTACTTTACATCAGACACGTATCAACTGACCTCAAACACGGAAGCGCGGCAAAAGATTCTAATGTGGTCAAAACTGCGACTTTGAACGACCACATCAAACTATCCACCTCAATAAAGCACACATTGATAGTTTAAAATTTGTAAATTTCACATATATAGGTATGCATGTTGTGAGTGTATGTGTAGATAAAACCCGAATTTCTGGAAAAATACTCACTTATCCCTATAAAATAACTCACTTGTAAATTTTTTCCTTAATTTTTGTACCCTTCCGATAACTGAGCAAAATTAAGGGGGTTACTGAGGTATTTTTCCAGGGTCAAAAAGTTTTTCTCTTCAATGAATTGCAAAGGTTACCATATACATCGTTTCGTACCAACATTCACATTAAAAAAAATAAACTAGTCAAAAATACAAGTATTAAATGTGTGCCAGTGCTAAAGCCTATTCATATTTTTAGTCACCAATCCCCATTGAAGATAGTGGGAAGCAGCAACAGGCAACCAGGGCATTTTCACTTTGCCCCTCTATTCCCAAACTCTTGACCCTTTTGTATACACGTATCTACAAATTCATAACAATTTTATAATTTTTAAATGCTTCTTATAGAAGACGTGACTTTTAAAGATTCATTAAGGTGTGCTCGTACCTCAAACTGGCAGTCTCTCACTTTGAACATCTTCTCATATTTCTCATTTGAAAGTCCGTCATCGTATATAAAGTGTTCTATTTTCATCACTTCATTTTCAGTCCATTCCTCGCCATTACCATCCAGTTGTGGAATCCTGTAAGAAATCCAAGTAATCGCAAACTGATTCCCAGAAATATGCATTCCTTTTTGCCATTCCAGATCCGTGAGAGTTGTTCCCTTCAAAAGTTTAGTTTTGTGATTCGCCGACATCGACACGCGTTCTGGGTCACAGGTTCACACAGAAAGTTCTGCACACGAAAAAAAAAAATTATGAATATTAAAACTGAGCCGCATAAATACTCATATCAAGTAATTTTGCCATATTTATGCAATGAAATATTTCACCTGGACAAAGTCGATTTCCACCTGGTGATCAAATCCTTCGCCAAATTTTTCCTGGAACTCGTACATGGTCACCTTGAACCTCAGCAAATCCCCGGCAAAAATTTCTTGGGTATCGAAATCTGATTTCATCTCAATTTTGATAAGATCTTGATTTTCTCCTCCAACTTCTTAGTTACTTCCGGTTGTTCTGATTTTATCTACTGTCTCTGTGTCGCGTTGTGTTCGTTTGCTGGTCCTGCATTTCCCATGGCATGCTGTTTGCTTTGCGTTCTTAAGTTTTGAGTCATTCCGCGTATTACTTTGTTTAAGAAAAGTGGGGAGTTCGCTTGTCCTATGTCCTAGGACATGCATATTTTAGAAATTTTGTGTATATTTGTTTCTATTTTAGCACTTTTGCTTACATTTTAAGACATTTTTTCATATTTTACATATTTTTAACTAAAAGTAGGACACATTTTACCAGAAAAATGTTATGATTATTTTTTATCTATGATTTATGTGCATTAATGGTAATATACGATAGTATCTAGGAATGAATATACCTTAAAATCCGCATGTTGCATAAAAATTGGAAAAATTTGTCCTTTTTTGTCCTATTTTGCTGATTTTTCATAAAAATAGCGTAAAAATTGGCGAAAATTTGTCCTATTTCATGTCCTATTTTGCCAAATTTTTGTGCATATTTGCATGCATATTTTCTCAGATTTCGTGCATATTTCCTCGTTCTCTGTTAATAAAGTATATTTTTCTTCCTCGTTTCAAGCTCTTAACACAGCGTGTAAGTTCATGTACCTTGAAGCTACGATAGATATGGTCACTAGTCAACTGTTTTAAGTGAATGGAAACAATGAGTTTTCCTCTCATGTCTGTCGACAGAAAATCTAGCACCTTGACGCGAGTGATAGCTGTTGGAGACGAAGCTGTATGGAAAAAATATTATTTCTATAAAGGAATTTATTCTTATCTTTTTGAAATCCTGCTGATAAAATTAGAATTAAAAGGTGTACCAATAGACAGTTCTGCCTCCACGGCCTCCAGCGTTAGAAATATATCCGAGGGAAAGTCAGGGTGCAATCTTTTCATCATGAGGTTTCCAGCAATCGTTGCCACCTATCATATTATTGTGTCATGATCACAATATAATGAGTAATAAAACATCTGAATCGCATGGATTCCAACATTATATTTAGATTTGTCATGATCATTTACATTTCGAACGGGAGTATTTGCAATCCTTTCCCAATGTTTGGAAACGCCATTGGCATACTGGAAACCCTGCAACGCGCCAGCTTTCTTAAGACTTGGAATAGCAATCGCCAGGGTGACTCCTCCTCCAAAAACTACACCAGCAGCATCAATGACAATACTCTGGAGTTCTGGTATGTGCGTGACGTTAAGAAATGCTTGTATTCCATCGGTGTCCTTCTTAAACACTCCTAAAATCGCAAAGGCCGGTCGTTTTATTGCTGTGAGCACTGCTCATAAAATATTTTTGCAAAATGAAATATTTATGTACCTGTTCCAGTATTTCCACCTACAATTCTATACGCTAGTCCCTCTTCCTCAAACCTTTGTATGGCTTGGAATGCTTCACTTAACGTAGTTGCGGTGACCCACACTAAGCCATCTCTAAATACAATGGATTTTAGAGATGCTGGAACTATATTTGTGGCATCTGAGGGTGATGGGCAGTCAGTACAACGCAAATCCTGCATAATAGTGACAAACAGAAATGGGATGTTTAAAAAATGTCAAGCAACACGAGCTCTTTGACATTTCAACATGTATTATGTAATATGGCAGTACTTCAATATCGCAGCATTTCCTTTTCAGCTCTTCTGGAGCATCTCCAGCAAATGATTTGAAGGCATCCAGAATCGGACGGTATCCAGTGCAGCGACAAATGTTCCCATCAAAGCTGTTTTCAATTTCTTTCACCTTTGGATTTGATTTTGACTCCAGCAAGCTTTTCAAATGGAAACCAAACACAATTTCAGTTGTCGAGATATAACTCTTGTTTTGGTAACATTAATATTTATTGCATCAGTAATAATTTTCAAATAACCTATGCATATTCATGACCATGCCCGGGGAACAGAAGCCACACTAGATTAACATGATACACATTTAAGCATGATATTTTTTAAAATGCTTATGCTTCTGTAGTTTGAACTAAAAAATTGTTTTAAAAATTCTCACTTGGGTGCCTCCAAATTTGACGAGTCGCTGCTGGACTGCACTGTAGCCTGACTTCTTATTGCCCAAGCTTTCAATTGTGGAAATTTCCCAGCCATCGCAAGAAAATAGTGGAATCAGACACTTTGAAATGCGAAATAAGGAGACAAATCAGCCATAGTAAAGCAACAATTAATGCAAAAATGCACGCCGAGGAAATACGTACCGAATTGACAGATTTTGTCACATCTTGACCCGCTGCATTCCTTGATTTCACGGTAACACAGCAAGATCCGCAACCTCCTTCACGACACATATACTTTGTTCCCTTTAAATGTGATGAAAAAAAATCTGTTTTTAACCTGGAAGCTAAACGTATCTAGTTATTCTAAGTGAAGTTTGCAATCCAATTTAATTACGCTAGTAAAAAAATTAAAAATACCAACAGTTTACCTTGAGTCCTGCCTTGTATCTGATGAAGTCCACAAGTTTGTACTCAGGTCCAATATCCTTGTCAATGGTATTAGCACTTACTACATGAAATGCCATTAAAACAAGAACTTTGGTTATAATTATATTTATGTTTAGAGAATTTTGACCGACATGAAATATAAGTACAATTAGAAATAGGCCTACACTACTTTATTCTCACCTGTGTAAGTCTTTTCGTTGAGAACAAACGATATGGTCTGATTCTGATCTTCCGTAGAGGCTCCATGGCTATTAATTCAATAATTGTCATTTTTAATGTGTTCAAATCAAGGTGATATATTTGCCTTATTTATATTAAAAATATAAAATTCCCAAAAGATTATTAAGCCAGTATTTTGTTACCCTGCGGTGCTTAAACTTGATCCCATTTTGACAATCAATTGTTGATATCATGCAACCAGTACCAGTGTGTTTTCAGTAGAAGTCTTTATGAAAATAACCGATGTAGCTCCATAAAGTGTTTAGTAGGAGCAAACATCAATCTATACTGACCATCCGTTTAGCAGGTGTCTGCATATTTATAAAACTGGCAGTAAGTTAAAGCTGCCAGACAAAAAAAACTTGTCAAGAGCTTGCATGGCCTTGTAATGTAATCAAACGAGCATTATCTGCAACAATCATTGCTCGCTGCGACTACTCTGAAGAAGTCAAAGCAAGTTTTCAGACTGGCAAAAACGTAGATGCAAACACTGACTGGTTGGTTGTGCCGTGTTTTGAATTAATGAATTGGGATTGAGACTTTTGAGACGCTGCGTAAAAATGCAGACTTAAAAGATGCAGCTTGAATCCTTGAATGGTTTGTCTGGCTGGATGCGGATGGCTTGTTTCATTTTTCATGCTATTTTAAAGCGAATGAGTTGAGGCCATATATCTATATAGGTAGTTCGCATGCGTCTTAATACTACGCTAGTATTTTAGACAAACAAAACGGTAAACCAAACGTAAAAGGTATGATATTATGCAATTGTAAGCATAAATGTCATTAAATCTCAAATAGCCGCCAACCTCAAAGCGCTTTTCCGTTCAATAGAAACCCTGGCGTCTACGTGTATAGATGTATAGGTATAGATGTGTATAGGACTCTTGTGTATAGATTTCCTAACTCCAGTTTCGAATCCCAAAAATAAGCATAAAACTATCAACAGGAGAGTCTTCATCGCGCACTCCAAAAAAGAATAAAATTAGTTTAGTTAAGCTAGTTCATACTCAAAAGATAAGGATATTTCAAAATATGAGCAATTTCTAATCCAAATCCGTGTTGATTTAGGGAATAAAACTATGTGCCTATGAGTGACGAATTAAAAAACAATTAGTTCAACTTACAACAATAGTTAACATAACAGTGAATGCATCATTTATTTATAATCAATGTGTGATGAATGATAGTTTCATGTTGATAACGAAAAGGAGATATAAAAAAGGAGTGCCCTGTTCGTTGACCCGTAACTCTCTACTGACTGCAGCCGCCTTGTTATAAATTTCTTGTCTTCCCAAGTATACATATGATAACCTTAGAGCTTTTCTGCTAACAAAAATAATTTTATTTAGATTTAAATGATTGGCTTTGACACAGCAATAAAATAAACAATTATAATTTTAAAAAAACTTTCAAAACAAAACAAAGTGATTAAAACATTTTCACTAACAAATTTAAGCCACTTCTACTCTTACTATATGCATAATTGTACGACAACATTTATTAAACACATGTATATAACTTATCCTTACAAACGAATACAAATAGTCTTAAATTTTCAATGCTTTAATTCATACCGTGTGAAGGTTTACAATACTCCCGATGTATTTACCCATATCAATAAAACATTACAATTTATTTTAATCAATCCATTGAGGCTACCAACATAATATACATTGTAAAATAAACTGTACCACCTCAATCTTGAACAAAGCATTACGGTCATTCTCATCCTAGTTCACTTAAAATTATTATTAAAACGAGTCAAGACAATTTTCATTCTAATGTGGATGAATTTAAAAAAATGTCACATAAATATATTTAAACAACATTGACTAATCGTATTTTACAACATCTGGAATGTTATCAAGATATTCACGAAGACCGTATTTCCATTTCACTGCTTGCATGCTTTTACCTATATCTTTATTTTTAATTATGCAAACAAAAAGAAATATTACCAATTCAGGAAAAAGGTTACAAAAATAATCTCCATATTTTTCTTCACAAAATACTTGGTCTCCATTCATGTCGTTATGGCCAAAATATTCATCACTAAGTAGCTCAACAACTAAATCTCCATGATGAACATATTTGTCTCTTATTAGTTTAAGCAAGCTAGTAACTGAATGTTCAATGTAGCATTGTGAAAATTCCTTTGTACTAGTAATCAGAGAATTCCTCTGAAATATTAACTTATGAAAACAATCAGACTGATCACAATGGTCGTTTTTGCATAAAGCGGTCTTCCAGTTGAAATTTGGGTTTATTTTTTTGTACAATTCATCAATCTCTTTCGTAACAAGTGAAATTTTTAAATCGTTCTTCTTGTCTAGACATTTTGCTGTTTCGACAATAAATTCTAAACTCTTTTTAGCTCCAAAAAATATTGGGTGATTAAGCATTTGCCCTATAGTAGGTCGAAATTTATAGTCATGAGTCATAGCCCACTGAAGGGCATGATCTGCTGCATATTCATTGTTCTTAAGTCTGGATGGGTGTATTTCCTTGTCCATTATATTTATGTCTACGAATGTCCCAAATTTATCACTTTGTCCAAACGGGTGTTCTTGGCCGCATGTCAAAGCATAATGTGCCGTCATTCCGTAACTGAAAATATCCAATGCCTTGGTGATATATAACGTTTTATTTTTCTTCTCCGCCTCTATTGCTTCAGGGGCCATCCAATAATAAGTTCCCTTTCCCATTGTAACAGTACCGGTTTGAGCTAGTTGAGATAATTTCTTGCTAATACCAAAGTCACCTAACTTTGCAATGTCGTCGCCGCCTTTGACACAGAAAATAAATATGTTTTCCGGTTTTATATCTCTGTGCAGAACACGTTTAGTATGCAACCAACTCAACCCATCCCCTGCATCTTGTATATACTTTAAAGCTTTTGCCCGCCAATTGTTTTCGTTATTATCAAACATTTGCTTTAAAGTTTGCTCTAAATTTGCGGTGGCCAATTCCATGGCAAAATAAAAATTGAGCATCCGTCCTTCCTTGAAAGGGGTCCAGTGGTACAGTTGAACAATGTTAAGGTTTTCTTTCCTCACAGCGGAGTCGCGCACTTGTAACCATATTTCTATTTCATTCTTAGAAATCTCTGCATTTTCACTGAACACTCTTTTAATCGCTGCTTTGAAAGTTGGTACTTTATAAAATCCTTCGTAAACTATAGCAGTACTACCCTTTCCTATTATATTATCTTCAGAGTAGTGAATGCCAGTTTTTCCCAGCTTTGTCATTTTGTTTTCCCTGCCATCGTGTCGCACGTTGGTTACCGGCTTTCGTGGCTCTACAATGTATTCAAACATACAAGTATTTTTAAGCTTTGGGCACATTATTATTGCGTCGTTTTAAATTGTTAATGATTTATCGGATCTTACTTTTAATGACTGTCATACGCGGTGCCAAGGGCGTTGATTGACGTTTCTGTGGCATGTTGGCTATATTTTCAAACTATCCCGGTTTTTGTCGACTTTTAATTTAATTTCGTCGTTTTTAATTTCCTTAAGACTTCCACCCAACCAGCCAATAAATAAAAAATATTCTAAAATTGCGACGGTTGCTTAAGATCCGTCACCGCAGCTATTAATAATGGGCTGTGGTGATTTAGCATGTAACTTACGTAACACACAGCATCTCTTACTATGACAGTCCTTGCTCCATAAAAAGTTCCCTCGCTTTTTATTACATGCTTCTAGCTATTGTTTTCATAGCGTCAACCGTGCTAAACGTGGAATGTTGAATTGAAACACCCTACTCAGCACAATATTTTGTGTTGATGCTATTGCATATTGGTGGCTGGTAGTACAGTGAGAGATCATCAGCGTTCTCTTTCTCTCTAGACTAATTATGTGCAAATGTTAAATGTATCAATCTGCGCTGGGAGTTATAATCGATTTTTTTCTTGACCAGCTAGGAAGAACATTTTCTGAAATCTTAAAACGTAGCATTTAAAATGTTTATGGTTAGTAGTTCCTAACATATTGATAATATTACATGAAAAAATGAAAATGTTTTGTTTTCTTATCGTTTGTGATAATGTGACATAAACAAAATAACGTCTTCTTCAATGAAAATCGATAATTTTTTTATTTATGACAACTCGAATAAATAAACCTTAAAATATAACACGTTTTGCGATGGATGCATCATGTATTTTTGAGAAATCATGATCATTATTAAATAGTAGCAAGATACAGTTTCATTTACTTATTTTTCACTAGCATAAAACATTTGTGTTCCGAATTTCTGGAAACTACTAAGTTTTGTTAGTAAATTTATACTTCTAACATTTACAATTTTTACTTCATTCAATTCATAATTTTTGGAGAACATCATACAAGGTATTTATGCGTTAAGCACTACCACCTGCTAATGTCTCACTTTAAGAAAACCACTAAAGCCATTGACAGGAGCATAATATGAAGAAATTTTGAATGAATGAATGACTATTTCGGCAAAACAATTCATTCTTATAGATCTTCAATTTTCCTGTTTGTATATTTGCACATACAGTGAGATACCGCCTATAATGACAATTATTATTTACCAAAGGTCTGTGATGTGCATTGTGCGTGCACTGTCACAAACCAAATATTAAGTTGCTTATTATTAGTTAGTGGACACATAACTTATATAACATAGGAAAAAAGTCGAGACCATAGTTATGAATCTTGAGTTCATTAATTTAACCTTAAAACCTGCAACTGATAGTGAGCATGATGAGTTAGAAATGCTGTACGTTAATTCAATGACAACAATACAAATTACAAAACAATGCCCATCATCATGAACGTGAAGTATAGTTAAGTACAAGTACTTATTAGCAAGTATATTTCTAGCTGCTAGATAGTAAATTATTCAATGAAATTACAAATGGAATTATTCAAGAGATAAAGAATTTTCTTTTATAAAATAATAAAAACAAGATTATCAAAAAGTAGAACAACTAAGATAACAATGAAAATTAGTACAATATTTTCATTTTTATAGACGATTCTATTTAACAAGCTTCATACAAACCATTTCCTCCTCTGACAAACATCCCCATTGACAAGCACTTTACCCAACAGAATATTTGAAGTATTCTGTGATACTTGCTTTATAGTAACTTCCACCAAAAACATCTTAATACACATGTATAAACCATTAAAACGACGAGACACATACGGTTTCATGTTTTAATATTTATCCCATTCTTCAAGATTTAGTCATAAAATTTGAGAATCCTACAGAAATACATTTATACTGCATGTAGGTTCTCTGTTTATTTGGAAATAATTCCATTCATTGTAGCTGCATCGATTTCAATCCCAATATATTGGACTTCATCTATTGCCCAAAGAGTTCGTTTGAGAAGTAACGTGAACGTTATTCTTTGGGTGTCAACATTTGCTTGATTCATTTAAAGCTAATGTCCAACAACAAAATTTTATCCTATGAAACATTCATGATGACTTCAAGGAGAGTTTATAACCATGATTACAAGAATGGAAACAATCGACAATAGCATTTCTAAATACAGTGTGCGTGCACACTTAATCTGAGACGATCTAAGATAACCAGCTATTGTGGCAACTAAGCTAATAATCTTTATTTTGCTACTCACAACAATCATAGAATTGCAGACCATTTTATCGTATTTACAGCCCACTAAAATTGTTTTATTTCAGGGCTTTTTATTTTTAGACACACGTAAGGGGTGGGTGAACAGTTATTAGCAAATGCCGATGTCAAGCTGGATCATTAGATTACCAGTTTTAGGTGAGCCCCATAACATCCAGAATAACAGCATTTAAATATTAAATTTTACAGGCATGTACATGAAAACGCTAAAGCTACGAAAATCAACTACGACAGATGACACATTAAGAGCATTTAACATGAAAATTTCTAGAAAAATTACAACCACTGAGATTCGTGAAAATTGAATTATTACAGTTGTTGCGTACTACATAATTAATTTAACTTCCATAATTGATGCATCTAGTTGCTCTCGTCTTAAGTTTTTATGAAGACGTGGTAGGTAACAGAAACAACAAATTACTATCCATCTTCCACGCACTAATTGAACACTATCTAACCAAAATGCTCTCGTCTCACAACAGTAAAAACTGGTATATAACAAAATATTTTTTTTGTATTTTTTGGTATATCTCAGCATTGTAAGATTAGCTGATTGTATGTTAGCATTTTAATTGACTATGTTTTAGTTTATTCACTGCTTGACTATCTGACAGAGAGTTTATTCCCAGTATCATTGTACAACTTTTCACAATAATTTACACTCATTCATTGGCCACTTACAAGCACAAGTACAAGCAATGTAGCTTTGTATATGTGGTTCGTTTCCAAAAAGTTACTTGTCGTTATCATTTCGACTTCTTGTCTTCTTGTTTTATAGATATTGCAAAAAAGCTACCGACTAAACTATTAAAATAACATAAATTATAACGAGTCCAAACGCTTTAAATGGGGATAAAAAATCTCGGACTACAACGTTATCACTAATAAATAACAAGTCTGTGATTTGTAGCAGCAATTAACGTATTTTCGAATAATCTAGTAGACAAAAAACTGGATGTACATTGAATAGGTAATGTATACGGATTTACAAATTCGATTTGCGACGTAAATAGATTGACAACTGTTATTACACTACTTCGACCATAAAAATAGTGCGGATAAATCTCTCATTTCAATTTTAGTTTGTAAAACATAATGCAGGTGAATCACGATTATGATGATGAAGAATTGTAGCGATCAGGAAACTAAGGGAACAACAGTGACCTTATGAAGAAGAGCTGCACTACTACGAATACGAGAAACCGTCGTATAAAAAGGTTGCGATCAAAACATTAAATATATATTGTAGCACTCTATTTAATTAACATCGTCGATTAGTATGACATCTGACTCCCATTTAGCCTCCACGCTTGCATCAGCTTGTCCTTCAGGTGGGGCTGGGTGAACCCTTTGTACAAATTCACTAGGTATCCCGGCCTCCAGTAAAAAAGAGCGACTTCTCTGACGAATGTCTTTTCGGTAATGTAACATTGCCTCCCAACACATCTCCTTAAGCTTTGGAACAGTTAGCCAGATTTTAAACACTCTGTTGGTTCTCGTGTTGTTTTTAATGTGCGTTACACCACCAAATATGTACATGCAACCGGCCTGTGAAGTAATCCATTCAGGATTAGTATTTCTTGATCATTATAAGTACTGTAATCGATTATGGTGGATCAATATTCATTTTGGTAATTCTGTGCTATGTGCTTACCGATGTTATACTAGTTGAATGAAAGTATAACGGCACTGGCATCTTCACTGGAAGGTGAAACCATTGCATTGTAGAAAGATGAAGTTTCCACAGATCCACGAAAATGTTTTTGGAATCATATCCTCCGCAAATAAACACATCTACAGAGTCAACATATTTATAATTGCATAACATTGACAAACGCGATACGTACATAATGTATAGTTAAAATAGTGTATTCTCATGTTTCTTTCGTACCATTTCCCTTTTGTACAGATCCTTGACATTTTCTGGCACATGGATAGCGAGGAAGGGCAGCTTTAGAAATCCCACAAGTGCCTTTTGTTTTAAACAATAACCACTCTTTGGACTTGATGTTAAATGAAGGCACCATCTTTAAATCAAACGCTTCTCTGGCAGTGCCGCCGCCTAAAATGTAGATGTACTCCCCGTCGAATGCGACCTCGTGACGGTACCTGTCAAAGTAAATATGAGCATTGAAGCACTTTGAAATAAAACCCAATGAAGCAAAGGTAAATATACTTTAGCAAATGTAGGTACCTTGGGTGAGGCTCTGAACTGTCCCCTCTTGAAACGAATATTTTTTCCCAATGTCGTTTTGTCAAATCGAGTTTATGAATGTCCTGTAAACCATACCAAAATAACCCGTTATATGATATGGCTTGTATTATTTTAATCATATTTTCAGTCTTTACTACCAACTTACCATAGAATAGTCATACCCGGTGGTACCTCCAATAACATAAAAAGATCTTGTAGAACTGTCCAACACCACAGCTTGTCCATATTGCGGTGTGGGAGGTTCGCCAGTAGTCTCAATAGTTCTCCAAGTTAGAGTCCTCAAATCACAAATGTTCATTCTATTCGACGACGATCCCCCAAATGGTACCCCTGAGCAAGAAATAAGAAATCATCACAGATATACATAATGGTCTCTAGTCTTTTACAAAGTTACTATTCCCATACGTACCTGTGCCTCCAAATACAATCAGGTAATTGCCATATAAGATGGCTGAATGAGATGCAAGTTCTTTGGGCGCCTTCCCAGAGGTGGGTAAATACTTCCATTGCTCCTCGGCAAAGTTAAAGCACCACAGCTGCGAAAGAAAGATTGTAATGAATATTTGCTCTTAAGTACATTCTTATAAAAATACTAATCAAACGTCGTTCTTGGTAAACACAAACCTCTTCAAACAATCGTTGCATTTGACGATCTTGAATAAGCGTATGATGTTGGGTTCCTGTACTAACTTCTAAGTAGCCCCCAAATGAGTATAAATTGGCGTCATCACACACTATCCTGTGACCACTTCGTGGTTCTGGAACTGCAAGCATATCATATAAAATAGAATACTTAATAATAACGTATGAATTATTAAAGCTAAGGTCCCATAATTAGGATTTAACATTAAATACAACAATGTACCTTGGGCAGTTGTACATGGGAAAATTGGCTGACTTTTCAGCTCGTGAAAGACTAATGGCTTGAAGCAGAAAGTCTGGGGAACATTTCTTTCCGTTGAGTTTGAAGGTAATGGTTGGGGGGCCTCTGAAATTTTAATGAGCGTCCTCCTCAACCGCGGGGATTCTTGGTCATTTGCTCGCTTCATTGTCACTAAAACCATGGGGGAGTCACTCCTTAAAACTTGCTCTCCTTCCTCAGACACTAATAAAACAAATCCAACAATAGCTAGTGAGATTTTAAATAGAGCTAATATGAAGCTAGCCCAGTCATCAACAGGTAAACGAGTCATAAAAAAAGTATGCATTTTTCAGTTACTAAACTACAGTTACACAGTATATACCCAATCTGATTGTTTTTATCGTACCAAAATTCAAAGTTACATTACATAACATACTACACTTCTACATTATGCATGAAACTTTCACATTCCCTTATATATTGTATGCCCAGAAAGTAGCAAATAGTGTACCTTTTAAAACTTTGATAACCATGATGTTAGCTTCTGTTTTCAGTTTTCGAGAAATTTGGTTTTGTGCAGCAGTAGAACCACAATAACCGTGTGGAAACCAAAACAATCGTCAGCACATTAAGAAATGAGTTTCCATCAGTGTCAATACTTGAGCATGCATGGAATGCAACTAGACACTACTTTTTAAAACGATTCTTCCCTTTATATGAAAGCTGGTTGGAGTGGACTTAAATAAGATAAATTTGCGTACATAATCTATGAAGGTTAAGGTTAATGGAATTGATCCATTCATATACGCAATTAATCCCGTTCAGATACTGATTGCGCAATCAGTCACATTTCCCTGGACAGTTCCAAATATTGGTTGTTAATGTTGCAGACATAATTACTTGGATCGTCGATTTCTTGTAGAAATCATTTAGTTCCATTGTTAGTGAACTTTTTACTCCTATCAATCAATCATACGTCAATGCTTGCATTACACTTTAGCTAATGACCTTGAAATGATGCAACGGTAACGGTTGACGGTACAAGAACAAGGTGCGTGTTCCTACCACTAACGAGGGAGTCTCACAAGATGTTGGTGAAATTGAACCTTCATGTTTGCATTCATGTACATAATTTCAACTAATGATTATACTCTAGTGTGTTTACTACTCACTTGTGAGACATATCAAAAACATGTCCAACATATTAGTGGATGTTTGATGATGATTTGAAGTCATGGATGTTTTATCACATTCCTGACGGAAATTTTAAATTTCATCCAAAACCTTGCAAGGCCGTTTTTACAAAATTGGTACAAGGGAACTTTTGGTGACTGTGTGGAAACCCAACCACCCAACACCACCAGACGTATCTCTCCTCGTCAGTAGTCTGGAAGACTGCTTAATATTATTAAAAACGCATGGGTCACACGTATGTATGTTTCATTTCATTCAATATGTGACAACTGTTGTCCGTAGTTGTACACTACTACTTTTAGGTCGCATTTGATATAGGATTTTGTAACCACATAATATTTGATTGTTCATTTTATATTATAATTGTACTGCACATTTGATATTCCAGAGCTTGAACGCTTACAGAAAAATGCAATCACTGGCTTTAGGAATAATACGGAATTTTGGAAGTATTTTAGAGTAGTATCACAATGATTTACTGCACAATTTAGTAGACTAGTAGAGACAGAAATCGATGATGTTTTTGCTTTTATATACTCATACTCAACTCACCCTAATAAGCAATTGTCTTAAAGTCTTTCTCCTACTCAAAGTTAGTTTGAAGAGCCTGGTTTACAAATACATACTTTGTACAAAAACATGACGAAGAAGCCCTAAGCCCTGTTACCAGGATGTAATAATAAATCTTCATTTTATGCCACTTAAAGAAATCCAACTCAAAAAATATTTTTGCACTTGGAAATGTGATGGATTTCAATGCAAAGAAACTCTGTTTTGCACAATTAATAGGGTAAAACGTAGCGAGTGACATAGCTTGTCTTTAATGATTTTCTCTAATTATGGCATTAGTTGTGACCAGTAGTAAAACTAATGAGACTAGACTAAAGAAAGACTATAGGCGTCTGGCAAGTCCCAACATGCAGGAACTAAAAGTTTCTGCTTTCACCACTTTCACAGAAAACTTGCATTTCAACAGCCAGTCACAATTAATACACTTCAAAAGAAAATTATCTATTAGAGCTAACTTATTAGCTATTTACAGAAATTACAGTTTAGAAATAAATCACAAATCTTTTTTCGTTATTATATCCTTCTCACTTGATTTGTAAATTCGCCCGTTGGAAAAATATTACTTAATGTTCTCAGTCCTGGAATTGGATGGCAGCTTGAACTATCTACTGGAAACAAAGCAATTTTTAAGATTCTGATAAAATTTCACAAAGAGAAACTTTTCCTTGTTATTTCCAAATTCTAAAAAGTTTTCAATCTGGTTGATGTTTGCGTTTCGCATGTACTTTTATGCACGTCCTTTTCAATTTTCACCCAAAATGTTTCATCTGATTAAACAATCTAACTGAAAAACAATTATTGTATTGTAAAAAATCCTGTTTGCAAAATGAAGTGTCAACGAGACTTCTTTATCTATTTCCTTTCAACTCTCCAACCTAACTTCCCTCAAATCATAGCGATGGTATTTACAACTGACAATGTGTTTAGAATGATCTCCATAATAATTTCCCCTCATAGTAATCATAATGAACAGTTATCCTGTCATCCATACACACACCCAAAAGTGGAACAAATAGTATTACATGAGAACGCGTAATGCATCAATCTGTGTACAGTGTAAATATTTCAATCACAAAAACAACTTTCGACTTTGCACCGAGAAAGTCGAGAAAAGCATGTGGGCATCGACAAGCCTAACAGTTTTTAATGTACGGTATTACATAAAGAGATAAGGGAGGATATGACTGATTACAATCCCTGGACAGGAGAGTAGGTACGGAATGATAATCATTAATCACTGTAGAAAGCAAAATAATAGATGCATTGCAACTTGCAGGTGGTGTGGTGTGATAAACACTTTTCTCATGTTACGTTGCTACATTATCTATCATTCAATTAGTATTTCTGCATCTATGAACGACACTTTTCCAAATCCCACCGAAAACCCTTTGCATTTTTGATGATGCATTTTGGACTCTTCATGCTCGACGAGTACATTTGTACCAAAACTTACAGACTTACAACTTACAGACATCCAACAGCAATTATCTCCTTGTTATCAGGATTTCACTACACCTTAACCCTTCTTAAAGCTTGATTAGAAAATATCGACAATAACTTTTCTCCAACTACTTATGTGTAAGCATCTCTGCTAATATAAAATTGTACAATAAGTCAAAAGTTTCGTCTTTCAAAACTTGAATCATCTTGACTTTTTAAGTGGCACAAAGACAATCGACCAATTGATGATTATGCAACTCCAACTTACAGTTTTTTTTAGCCTATCCTCTACTAAACAAGCTTGTTATAATCTCATGTAATGCGTAAAATGCTGTTGCTGCACAAGCTCCACGAGAATATTAACTAGCAACGAGAGAAAGAAGAGATGAGACATGAGATACTTAAAACTTTATCGTCACGTCACAACCTTAAAAAATACATAATTAAACGTTTTTTATTAACTCACCAGCATTTTTTAACAGCGTCAATAATCAGAATGTTCAACTGTACAAATCCAGTGAAAACAAAAGTTGAGAATGTTGTATGGAAACACTACTTCTACTACTAATACAATTCCTCTTGCATGTGTTGTTGTGTAATAATTCACCCAAAAAATGTATGTATAACTCCGTATTCCTCTGTGAATCCTCTGTAGAGTCTGTGTCTTCTCCTCTCTCGCTCTTCTTGATTGACGAAAGAGGAATCGGATTTCTGTTTTGCTTTTATGAAGATTATTATATGATGATAGTACAATGTTCAATTACGAGTGGTACTACTTTGAACGACGACGACTACTCCTACTCCTGCATAACAACATGCATTCCAACAGACAAGGCGAACAAGAAGAGGACAACAACAAATCCTCAAAAAACTTTCAACCCCATAAATATCTTTATGGCAGTATGTCTACGATCATGATGGGACATAGTCAACTCTCAGAGTATTGTATATTGTATGTATCCACCTCGGAATCCTATGAAATGCCTTCATTTTCATCCTCATTCATTGACTCCTTGTGTTTGTGTTTTTTACTCCTTTTCTTGCAGTTTGTTTGCTGAGTGAGATTCTATGCATGTATGTATGGCAATAAGGCTGGTGGTAGTGCAACTCAACGAGACCAAAAATGTTTTGCATTTTGTTACTACACCAATATTGAATATCATAAGGACTATATATCACGCTCATTTGTTGCCTAGTCAAATGGTTTAGGATGATGTGGATGGATGTGGGGGTGAGTACTGTGCAATGTTCTTGAATGCATTGTTCGTATGGTTGTAAGATTTCTATGTGTAACGCTAAAAGCTAGAACTGCTGCTGGTTCATGAGGTACACGGGTGTCCGGAAGAATCTTACACGAATAAAGCCTCAGATAGGTCGGTGTTGGAATTGGAAAGAACGTCGACAAAAAAAGGTATAGAACTCGAATGGGAACACTTGTCGAAGGAAATTAATTACTTTCCTGAAAATGGAATGTGGAAAAATGTTCATTATTAAGATGGTAGGTAGCAGGTTATGTATGCACGAATTAGAATTCAGCAACTTATTCAAGTCGCTTAAAGTTTAAAATTGATGAAATGAATTTCGATAGTTGAGGTTTTACAGGCTCCTAGAACGATTACAATTTGTCATATGATTAGTTTGCAGTGAATGAGGATGAAAAGTTCTTTTTATGCAAAACAGCAAGTTTGGAACATTGTGTCTTTGATTACCCCTGAGAAGCACGGACAAGTTGCATGCATGATGCAACCTCGTTTTTCTTTCATAAGCTGCATTAATGCATGGAATGGGACTGCATTATAATCGCAAGAAGACATCTCACAATCAGTCGTCGCGTCTCAGGCAAATGTCTTTTATTAGCAAAAGTTTAACATAGGTACCTATTTTTTTACGTTCGTTGCTTATTCATTAACTATCGAATGCATAAAATGCTGGATCGATATTTTTTGTTTTGTTCATCATGTCTGTCTGTGAGTTTACACGATTTCTCCAAAAAATCTAACGACGAGTTTGCAATAAGTTTTGCATACACAGATTGCTTAGGCCAATATTCGTATCAACTATTCATGCCGGAAATGCGAATCGAGATATGGGTGAGGTTCATAATGTTGCGTTAATTATTTATGATATTTTGTTTCTGTTCAGTAGTATCAAATAGCGTTCGATGGTTTTATTTCAGGGTTTTACAAATCCCTCTAGTTACAAATTGCATTTGATGTAAAAAAAAAGATACATTTTATCCCCAATAAAAAATCATAATTGGTCATTGCGAAAAACAACTTGAGAAATACATACAGTAGAATCCCTCTATACCGGCACCCCAAGGGGAAAATAAATTTGTCCCTTATAGCGGTAGTGCCGTTATAAAGAGATACTTCAATACATGTCGTAAATGAGAAAGGGGAATAACAACCCCTGCCGGTATAGAGGTAAATCCGTTATATCCAGGTGCCGTTATAGAGGGATTCTACTGTAGTTCATTTCTCTCAGTTGTCAATGTTGTGATGTTTTCTATGTGGCAGTACTTCTTAATTGTAATTTCTTCTCAATATTATCAATTCTGATTACTTTCATGACTGAAGCACATCATTCAAGACTTAGCCAGTTAACGATAGAAATTCGTAAGAAATACAGCATATAATATTCTGCAGAATCCACAAGAGAGTCTAGTACAGTGGACCATGATGAATGATGGAAATGGAAGCATACAAAAAGCGTATGAGAGGTTAGGCTGCGAAAGTGCGAAAACCTTTGCAGAATTCTATGCCTTGTGGGCAGTGTCCTGTTTACATCGTGCTTGATTAGATAACCAAATGGCAAACGGCTTCGTGCTATTTACTGTTTCCATTGAACAACATTTCATCATTCATTTTTACACTAGGAATCATGAAGAAAGCTGAGCTTGCCTCTCCCTCATCAACGGGTTGAGTGATATCTCCGCATCTTTCCCTTCATTTTACTGCCATCGTATGTTTCTAGAATTTCTAGTATGAATTATAGATGATTTATAGATTACATTTTTGTCCCATTCAACTTTCTCGGGCTTCGTTTCTGTTGCTACTAAAACCTCGTTTCATTCCAAACCAAGTCAGAAGTACAAAGTAGGTTTTTATGCATGACCCACTTGTTAATTTATTTTTTGACGGTTGTTCGAGTAACGTAGCGTAACGAACAAGCTATGCAAGATTTATTGACTTCTTAACGTTAAAGGAGTGAAATGATATCGCAAATTATTTATATTTATGGAACCCTTTTGAAGCAGTCCAGTAACAATTAACCCATTTTATTTATGAAAAAACAACAAAAAATTGTGTTTGGTTTGCTAACAAGAAATATGTGTTCACAACAAGTAGACATCGACTTCACTAATCCGGCAGACTAAAATCTGCATCTGCTACAACATGGGTTGGTTGTCATTTATTATTATGATAGCAAACAAAGTTGATGTATGTTGTTATCTTTTTATCGTGCTGTTTAAAGAACATGTTTATGTTTCCATCAACTCTGAAAATGATTTTGAAACGAAGACGAAATCAAAGTAGATTCAATTGATATTTCTTCTTTCTTTATCAGTTAAAAGCACAAAGGGCCATTCGCGTGATCAGCACTTCTTAAGACAAATAAAAGTAGTCAAAATGACAATAAGAGAATCATACTACAAAGTGCATTATTTTGAACATGTCCATGCAAAAAAAAATTGCTTCTGTCCTTTATTAGCTTGAAAGTAACAGTCACGAGAACTCGAAATATGAATAATTTCCATGTGCCCGATTTGTTCTTTACGCAATAATGACTACATATTATATGAATTCTAATGATAGGTCAGATAGATTGTGGAACTATAGACTACAGGTGCTGTTATTATAGTCTTCTACGGTCTTGTTTTCCATCTCCGTTCAAGACCATATTTCGCAACTTTAAATGCATTTCTTTCGTACAGGCGATTTTTGGAGATAATTTGTGCTGTAGCTGCAGTAATGTATTTGTGCACACTGAAGATCAGGATAAGACTTTAGTTTCGTCCTTTCCTTCTATATTTATTAATCTGTATTTATACAGTTGTATTATCTTCGCAAAAGAGAAAGTGATGTAATGCTTTCAACGACACCAACACGCACCAATATAAGTGAGAAAGAAGCAACCAATATAATATGCCAAACAGAGGCCGCAAATATTCGCAATCTGCACAATCTAATGAAATATTTAATGAAGTACCCAACAAACCGAGCCGAATAAAATATATGAATCATATCAAGTCAAACGAATGTTGGATTAAGTAGTGATGATAATGAATTGCACAATGTATTTCGTAAGAAGAAGGGGTAATGTGATACATGCATTTTACTGGAGAAAACAACGTGGGTTTTTTTGTGGTGTGTTCTGCACTTATTTCGATACATGCTACGAATGTCTATATATTCTTAACGCCAGATTATGAAATCCAAATTGGTAGTCATACAACATTCTAAATGGTAATTACTTCAATGCAATGCAAATAAGAAACAAAAAGGTAGCCAGGATTTGCAAGTACGGTATTTATTTTCAGATCACAGGTATGCGCAAAGAAGTAGGCATTTTAAAAGTTTCTTTTCGATCAATCATATTAAAATGATATAAGGCTCGTTATTTCGTTACATAGAATTCAAAATATATAGAACTTTTCATAAAAATTAGATGGCTATAGGAAATAATAAAAATGATATGATCAGACTTCATGTATTAATAGTAATGTAGGTATTGTTAGTGTGAAATTAAAAGTGACATCACTCCTGGTCGAATTTTCTCCGCTGTGACTTGAATGATGAGATATTCTGCGTTATCGAATCCAAGAATTTGAGGAATAAGTTGCTTCAGCTTTATCTTGTCTTTCGGCGTTTTATGTCTGTGAATTTGAAAGAGTAAGACTTTAAAAATTGGCTACACATTTTCCATTTTGTGGAAAAGAGCCTGAAAAGATTTTTTTTAAGAACTTACTGGATAGAATGAAGAAAGGCAATTAGTGACATAGCTTTCGCATGCAATACTCTTTTGAATAATAGCAGCCGGCCGTAGCGTCTTTCCGGTGGAAGCAGTTCCAATTCAATCAGAAACTGTCCCACAAATCCAGCAGCGTCCTTAACAAGGTTCGGAAAAGCTCTGCGATTAAAAAAAATTAACGATAAAACATATTTACGTTGAGCATGTTTAACACTATCATGAAAAAACTGCATAGCCACTGATTACTTACTCTAAAGGTTGCAACACCGGAATTGCGGAAGTCCATAATTTGTGAAGTTCTTGCATTACAATGGCCTCCTTTTCTTGAGTATGTGTCATGATAACCGTTTGGCGAACCTTTACTTTTGAGCCCAACTCAATCTGAAAACATCCAAAGAGACACACTTATATGTCATATACCCTGTTGTAAACGTTGTCATAAGGCAAACATATTTTGATGCTATTGCTTACCCTGGTTAAAGGATGACGATTTGAAGTCACTTGTTTATAAGAGATACTCCGTTCTCCGATTCCACCCAGTACAAGCCCCTGTTGATCACAATATTAATTATTCATTAGTTCAAACTAAGACAAGCTAACTCAGATATTTCTTACTTGGTTATTTAAAACATGGACTTCCCCAAACTTTGGTTAGATTTTGCGTTTACCTGAACAAATAACCCTTTCATAAAAGTATCCGGAAGTGTTGCAAGGGCGTATCTGGAGCAATACCCTTCTTGCGAGGTAGCGAAACACAAAAGAAAGCGTATAATCTAGCAAGAAAAATTCATATAATGAAGAATATGATGAACTCTTTTTTTTTCTTTGCACAACGAAAATTTCCAATATTTACCTGATTGACTGCAAGGCAATCATTTCCAACGACGATGGAACTTCCAAAGGAAGATAGATGTGATGTAAGAAGATTTCCTAAACAAAATTTCGATGCGATACTGCGGTTTGGAGGTAAATATCCAGAAGCATTGTCGGAGCTGGAACTCGAAGCGTTTTTCTCCGCTTGCTGCAGTGTGACGTCAGAGTCCATGTTACCAGCTATAGGATTGTAGTTTGGACTTTCACCAAAGTCTTGGACCCAACAAATTTGAAGTGTCGTTATAGTTTTACATAGTTCTGCACACCAGGAGTTAATCATGGAACTCTGGAGATTGTCCTATCATAAATGGAAATCAATAGATTCAACATTAAAAAAAGGCCTCCTTAAGAATATAGTATTAATCCATTTGTTAAGCTCAAATTGATAAAATCCGACTTACTTTACATAGGAGTACTCCTATTTGAGGTCCGAATTCCAATAACCAGCTAATGATTAATGGTCTCAAAAGAAGAAACTGACTGAGGTATTTTAGATTGCTTAGTACAGAGATTGAATGAGGCATTGTAAGTGCAGGAGTATCTGGATTGTTTGCAGTCATTGGCGATGAAGTTTGGAATTCCAGGATTGTATCAATCTCCGTCGGTACACGTATTGACAAAGAGAGATACGCCAAATTTAAGTCAGGTACAATGCACAATGTAGTTCGCTGCACGGTTGGAGGAATGTACCCTCCAGTAGCAGTTTGATGGTCGACGGTATGATCCGTCACATACTTCACCAGTTTAGATAGTTGCGGTGGCAGATTTATAGGATAAAATACACTGGTCAGCTCTTCCGTCCAAAGATATACAGACTGCGGTCCTACGATATTGTCCCATCTTGACACTACTATGCCAACTAATAAATCATTCCGTCGGGTACCCTTCACGATTGGAGTAAGGTGGTGTGAACCAACGGCCGGATGGACGGATTTTTTAGCTTTAATTTCATTTGGGAAAGTTGACTGGTCATCAACTGAATTCAGACTATTTCTAAACGTTGTCACTCCATCACTCCCTCGCCTTATTAGACCTCTAGATTTTGAGTTTTTCTCAGCCCCGACAGTGTTGTCAGCCTGATTGCGAATTGTATTAATCGAAGATGCCGACGAAGATTTTCTCATCCCAGTCGATGAGGACTTCCACCACGAAGGCCTTTTTTCTTCACTTTGCGTTTCTGGTGGACATAACCGTATCATGTGAGGCACTTCATCAACAACAGAGAATGCCATGTTTCTTGACATTGACAATGAGCGAACCAGTTGATCTTCACTGGAAGTAGATTCATTCTGGCTCATTGCAGCTTCTTCCATGCGGTCACCGTCTTCCACTTGCACTTGTACGTAATCTCCATCATGTATTATGATTAGGCATCATTGTTTTTAAATCAATATTCTATTCTAATATACATACTACTTCTCTCGGATTTTACTTGTTATTATTTTACAGAAATGACACTATTACAAAAATGTAAACCGTTCGTTAGGCTTTTTTTTATCGTATTTACACTTTGCGTTTGTGCATGACAATAGAGTTGAACGGAAATGAGTTGCTAATATTATGATATGTGGAGGCTCCAAATATGGAAGATTTGACTTTTTGTGTAAACTAACGATAAGACTAAACAAGGACAGTAATCTATGGACTGTTGACACACATCTACAGTTATTACAAAAATCCAAAGTTATAGGTGCTTATGGAAGAATCACACAGTTCAGTTTTAATCATCCTCCGCGAGATTCAGTCAACGATGATGTTGATACCGGGCTTCAGTCTTGTGATATATTTTTTAATGTTGGCTGTTGTTGCACAGGTGTGGGAGGCAGAGTTGACTTTACAATCAGGATTTCATTCTCTATTGACACAAAAATGACAAACAGTTATAAGTAAAAAGTGACGATCAACATTTTAGGTATATTAATCATGGGACAGACAAAAGAGTTTCTAACGACTAATCTAGCGCTTATGGTAAGAAATTATGGAGAGAAATTACCTACAGAATGAATTCCCTAGTATGTATGAATGAAAATGCCAATTTTAACATTATTTATGAATGTTATGAAGTTTTGGAACTAACCAATAAAAAATGAACTGCGCACTTTGTGTGCAATTAAAAACAAAAACATAGCGTGGCAAGTGGTAAAACATGGCAAGGAAACATGTTTTGTCCGAGTCTATAATAACCTTAGCACTTAACAAACTTTTATTTTTTATAAAAGTACATGCATCTATAGCAGGATTATATCAGCACAAAATGTTTTAATTAGTTTTGTACATACTTATGTTCTATTACATGTCATGACGATGAAAGAAAACATCTACCTACATATATACGCACTACTACTTGTGCTTTAGGTACAGTTTCATCGGCTTTTTAATGTATTTGGGTTGGGTAACGTAATTGTCCACCAGCACCAACCCATTTTGTAAATTTCCTGCTTCCTTTTCCTGATAAAACTGGTGTAATGCTTGAAAGCTTGTGTAAATTGTAAACTTAAAGATAAGCGCATAGTTGATAGGATTTAGGTAATTGTCTCAAACCAAACTTCGCTGTAATATTGCAGACAGAGTACATTTAACGATGCATATATTCTCTTGCATAATATATCTAAAACTCAGTTAAGATGACAGAGAAGAGAAGCCCATAAATCAAAATCATGCCATTAGTCATTTCATTGTTTGATAGTCTGACGGTGAGTTCAATTTCACTTTTTTACGACAGGAAAATTTCTGTTGTGTACAAATGCGAATTTAAGAGAAATGATGGAACTTTTGAAAGAAATATTACGATGTACATGCATAAAAAATATCTGTCTAATATTATAGATGTGCATTCATTAAATTCTTCCTCCAACTGAGAAAAGTTCAATCCATCTGCTCTATTCAAGACTATAACCATCAATGTTTGCATTCGATGGATTTGCCAATTTTTATTTTGGATGCATAAGGAAACTGCGATTAATGCACACCTAAATGAAATATTGACAGGCTACAATTTTTACAAAAACCACAAAACACATAAACACCCACATATCACACTTGTTCTATTCCCTATAGTCATGGCATCCATTTACATTTTCAATCATCAATCATAGTGAGTGGAGTTTGTTTTTGCAAAGATTTGGTGTCTGTTTGCTTATGATCTTGAATGCTAAATCACATTTGGGATAAACAATTGGATAAAAGCGATACAAACGCCCCTTCCTTTTCTTCGTCATCCCAACATAAAAACATGAAGTACATAAGGTTCAACGAACTGTTATGTCTACATCTTGGTGCTACTGATTCATTTTGAAAACCAGCAACAACAAATATTTAGAAAATGGGACTACACAAAACTGCTCAAGTCAATATTTTCACTCTTCTGTTGAATTCATTTAATGTACATCCTCGAATGTTTGTTTTGTTTATTTACCAAATGAAATCGGAATGATAAAGGGAAATTGGCCTACCTCACGGAGATTTCTTCAACTTTGACTTTTCAGACGTGGAAATGTAGGGCATCTCATCGGACCAACTTTACAGTTGATAATATCCAATATTTAAGACCTTCGCAAGGTTTAGTTAATCCAACACTTGATACTCACTACAATTTGTTATGGCACTTATTCTGACTCATTGTCCACTATACAATTTTACTAAATAATTTACCCGAAAAATTAGAAACTGGATTTTTCATAGGCACTTAATGAAAAGAAGCGTGTATAATGTTCATTTATATTTTTAAGCTGCACTATTACATTCTGCACGAAAAAAACAGTTGTTTCACTTTTGTCATTGTTCCGTTACCTCTGCTTTCACTAACAGTCAAGTAAAATGTGTTGTTGTTAAATGAACGGGTTCTCGTGTTCAGTGTTTCTACACTTGCAATGTTCCTCTTATTGTTTCCTTCTTGGTTATGTTGGTTCTACCCTATTTCTCAACAACTGATCTCTGTCGTGGTGGTGAAATACTTTGCCTCTCTACGTGTGAAAACCTCATCTTTGTGAGCGCTGAAACGCAGAGTACGCCTTTATCATACTCCTATATTAAATCTGCTGGTCCTTTTGCACTTGTTCTAAAGAAGCTGACTATCATGCTGTTCATGTTGTCGTTGTGGTAGAATGCTTTACATGGCCAAGGCAAATAGTGAACTGTACTCGCTACACTCTTGGCTTTTGGCTTTGTGTGCGAGAAAAATATTTTGCTTGTCTGCAGAGCTCGTTTCATACTAAAAATAGGGAAATAGTCAGAGTCAACTTGCACTTGAGCTGAGCTTAGAAACTCACGTTGGGAAGTTGGGATATGATATGACTAGTTGCTTTGTATTGCGATTGGATTGCCACTTTGCCACCATTACCAAACCAGTAATAAAAGTAGTTAAGTACTGGCCGATTGGGACTGATGCAAAATGTGGTTCTCTAAGGCGTACTAATTTGTTTTCAAGTATTGAGAATGTAGTACTCATCGATGGTTTTATTTTATTGAGGACGACAGGACAACAATTTTAATACATGATCAAATGACTCATCACTAGAACTATAACCAAACCAACAAGTTTCCTACGCATATCTTGGTCTTCGCCTTGGCGGACTTTGCTAGAAAAGGATCAGTGTTTGAGCATTGTTCGCAGCAAGCTGCAAGTCCTCTTACAAATCGAAAAATATCTTCAATGCGAGGTTTGTTGGGAACATGGAACATCTTTTTTTAGCAGTTTTAGCTTGAATCAATTAGAGTCGCCAAGGGAATATGAGCATTCCAAAATTGTGAGATCAGCAATCAGCATTCTTTATTCTTTACCACCTGCCGAATCTTATATAATGTTCGCTGAAAAATGCATATTATGCAGACAACAGACTATGTTGCGTTATATGTCAGGCTCAGCTCTACACCTGAATACATCAACTTACATGTACATAGGTAAAAAGCTTACAAAAACATCAAACTTTTTTGGCACGCACCACACCAACACAGTAACCAGCAAACGGTGAAAAGGTGAAAGAGAGCAAGTCGGACAACAAATGCTATGGCTACTACTACTACTGTTCTCATTTCATTAGCATGCAATATTCAATGTCAGATCCATCACATTTCAGACCTATATCAGCATTTCCCACTCAACAATGCATGCAGTGGAAAAGGATTACTGCTCTTTCGCATTAACATATTTAACTGGCTGGCTGCCTAGTACAAGTACATACATTTATACGAAAATATAATTTGATTTAATCTTCCGGATTCTGTTATGTTGGCAGTTGGCAATGTCAGCAATTCTCAAGAAATCGAGCGGCCGCGCGTTTCAGTGGATATGGGTTTAGGTATATACAATCACATAATCGTATGACGTTTTTAATGAATGAGGATTAAAAATGAATTAGCAGAAATGAGACACATTTAACGATGACTTATTTTTTATTACAACGAAACGAAGTTGAAATAAATATCACTCAGATGTGGAAACAATGAGAACCACTGTTTCGCATAATATATATTATAATATAAAATTTCAGAAATATCTAGAATTAACATTCCCTACTAGCTACATCTCTGTCAGCGAGGAGGCGCATTAGTATATCTCATATTACTAGGATTTCTTCATGGAAGATTAAATAACTTTTTAGCCAAACCTTAAGTAATTCAATACTTAACAAGTGACGTGCATGATGTCAATCATAGCTTTTAACATATTATTGGTATATCTAGTACGTTACGTTATAAAATAAGTTATTATACCTGTTTCCTAGTTCATCGTCTAGCATAGCTGACTGCCCAACGGTTCATGGATTATTAAGTAGCTGTCTCGACATATTTAATCACGACATTTCATAAATTAGTATGTATTTTCCCAGGTTTATAATATTTTTTTTACTAATAGTACGTTTACGATTCAAAAAATTGTTTTGTTACAAAATGTCAACATATTTATGTTCAAACTGTACATATAGACACGATACGTACAAGAAATATATTTACATTATTTGGTTTACTTACAAACAATGTACAGTTACTTGTTACCTTATCTTCGTGAATATTACCGTTTAAAAAATGAGAAAATTTGCACTTTCAATTTCATTGCTTATGCTTATTAGAATTGCTCGAGCCATTAAAAATTGCAGCCCAGTAGTATTTCTAAAATAATTTATGTTGTAGCATATGTATTTCGTATGCTATGGCTTAACTAATAATGTACTTATCCTTTCATAGTTTCTTCCATGTTCGTCAACATTTTCGGAGATTCTTAAACAAATACAATAATCGCATCCAGTGCTGAATCTTACCGATCGTCAATTATGATAAATTTACAAACGACATGTTATTTTGCTTACATACTGTACACATTAAGCTACTACGCCTTCTACGAAACAATTAAACAATATTATTATTATTATATTTTGGTCTATTTGTGTTTGCTTTTGAATAGAGTAAAAAAAATATTGTACAATTTTTATTTGACATTTCCTTCTGTATTGATATACACTCAACAAAGTAAACGGGTTGGCATGCCTATATGTTACACAGTGATGATGATACAATTTACAAAAAATAGTTGAGAATTACTCATAAAACTTAGGTTCAAGCAACATACAGCTTTTTGGATTCAATACTACCTAAGCATTCCAACACCCAATCTGAGATGTTGTCTTTTTAAAACACGTTACGCGATGCCATGGTTTTATACGGGGTACAGTAAAGCCTTTAAGTTTGTAGCAAAAAAGAGTTACTTAGTGGTTTACAAAAATAATACTTTTTTCGGTTGTATCAATAACATTACATACTCTTAAACAATTGCATTTTCGACAGAATGAAATCGTCAAATGTAAACACTTAAAATGTGCATTAAAACGTTTCTGAGGAAAATACAAATGTAGATAATCTTTAGCCAGCAAACTGGCAAATCAGGTCTGAAAAGGTAACCATCAAAGAAGCTAGCACGAGGGTTAAATGTGTCTTAAGATGGTTTGTGTCTTCTACGAAACCTCTGTATTTTGTTTATTTCAATTACCTTTTTTTTTTTTGAAAATAAGACATTTGGGTACTCTGGAGGACATTCATTTCATTCTCATTGGTTCGACTCTCAATTAATTAAGCACCATTTCAGGTCCAGCAAAATGGAGATTAATAAGGAAGGGAATTAATTTGAAAAATACATTGGAAAAATGGTACATTAAAACAATGGTATATTCTCTGGACGATGGAATTCTAAACATGGCGAGAAATAATAATAGTTTTCATAGGTGGAAGTCAGGATCCGAATCAGGGTTGTCACTGTCTTCATCAGTGCTAACGGCATGACGCTTTTTCTTCTTATGCTTCGATTTCTTATGCTTATGGTGATGATGATGTTCCTTAACTTTGTGCGTTGGCTTTCTTCCTTGATCATTGGGAAAAGCGAGAGGAACAATTTTCAGCTTAGGAATTTTCACCATTGGCTCCACCTAATTAAAAATGATGATCATTTTATATCTACTCACTTTAAAAAACACAGCATTTAAAAACTAAAGGCTACACTTTGTGACATACCCTGGCAACTGGATTTGATATCACTGCATATTGCTGATGCGACATATCAGGATTAGCTGATTGGTGCATATTTGCTGTTTCAGCGTTTGGTGGCACATGTCCCGACGAATTCATTTGCTCTTCATTTGCAACTTTTTGCGTTTTTGCCGCGTACGTAAAAAGATTTTGATCGATTTTTATTTTAACAGGCTTCACTTCTCCATCTTCTTCTCCTTCCTCCGGATCAATTCTTAGCATGAGCTGTTTAAACTGCAATCAGAAAACCATAATTTTTTTTAGATTGACCATTCGTGTCAGTGAGCTACTTAATTAACAAATTCAATAGTGAACATACGTGTAAATATTGTTCCACCAGCGCTTGTCGTCCTTCTGGTGTAGATCCTGAGGGTGGACATTTGAGATTAGCTAATGTACACTTTGGATCGAATATAGGATTGTTTCTTCGATTCACTGGTCTTTCAAACGCTTTGGTTGCATCTGAAGGCGAATAACCGCTTATACGCCTAAAATTAAACATAAAATTACAGTCACGCCATTTTATATATCATGAAATGGGGTTTGGCCTAGGTAAATAGTTAATTGCATAATGCATGTTTTCAAATATTAGATATACTTACGTATCAGTAAGGCCATACATATCCTTCAAATGTTGTTTGAGCATCAGAAGAAGGAGACATCCTTGAGAAGCTATAATGCACTCCTCGAGGGTTTTGGTATCTTCTGGTATTCGATTGACTAGAGACTCGATGTCTTCGTCGTCGTCATCCATGATGTCTGTTATTTTGTTTGGCTCAGCTTCAGTGCCACCATTTTCAGCGTGGTTAACTTCTCCCTGCTCCTTACCACTTTCCGGGTTGTTTACAGGCAATAGAGTCTACAATAATTTTTAAACGTATTACTTTAATTTTTGGCCTTTGTTTGAATTACTCTGTGTACTGAATGTTCTTCATAAAATATACACAAACCTCCTTAAAACTTTGAAGCAAATTGGAACCAGTGACAGAAATAACAATATCGACATGGTGGATTATGAAAAGCGGCTCATCTACTACTTGGTAAGGGAAATAAGCCAAGTTATCAGCATAGTACAATAGATCAGCCAGTCTTGTTTTCTGTAATTTAAATATAAATGTTAAAATATAAATAGACGTTATAACCAGGAATCTCATGATAATAAATGAGATCAAACAAATAGTACTCACAAGTTGGTCATCAAACTGCTTCAACAATGACAACGACATGGCCCTGCGTTGAGGCTTTGTAGATCTAAGAAGTGAATACACGAAGCCATTTAAAGCTGAAGGTGCCTCTTTTGGCCGAACACGATATCCACGAACAATCGGTATGGAAGCTTCAACGCTTGGTAGAAATTCCATTTGGTGATACTGGCTCTGACTACACAAGCTTGGTCCTTTGTAACCTGCTAGAATCCTTTGAAGCTGTAAACTAAGCCTTATGCCGTTCAATACTTGACTTTGTAAAAACTGTGGATGCTTCTTCTCCATTTCCTGAAGTTGTTTGTCTGCAGCGGTAGCTACGCCTTGCTCTTCGTCGGTCGACATGCAGATCAAATAAGGTACAATCTGGAAACACAACATTACATTAGTAGAAAGGGTTCTTCTTAAATTTATTACACTAACGATTGATATAAAGCGAATACCTGGATGGGATGAACTAAGCCTTGCTGTAGGACCAACTGTATAACCCTAACAGCTGCTCGCCGAACTTTGAGGTCGTCGTGAAGAAATGCTTCTAAGATTTGCTTGAGGTAAATCTGGACTATTGTTGAAGCCATGCCGGACGTCACATCACCCATCTCTTTGATATTTTCCAGTTTCGCATTCTTGTTCCACTCAGCATCCTGCCTAATCATTCGGAGTTCTTCTTCCGTCAAATACAACTGAATATTACACAGTGCCTGAACTTTCAAACGGATTTCAGCTTCAGATGTCAAGAGTCTCTGATAAACTTCTTTCAACTCATTGCCCAACATGAAATCGTAGTGACGAACGCAAATATTGCCTATAGCTTGTAAGGCAAGGTACTGCAAATCAGGGCATGGTCGGTCAAGAAGAAATAAAAGTTCCATGAAAACTTGACGCACAATATCCGCCTAGAATAGAAAATGAATACATTGCAGTTATGACTATAAAATTACGCATGAAAAGATGAAATCTGCGTAATACATGCAACCAGGTATAAAGAACTTACAGGATAATCACCATAGACTTCAGCAGTTGTAAAGTCAAAGTAGCGAAAGAATAAGCCGATGGTATACACAGCCCGTCTGAGTTGAGGTCGCATTGGCGCAAGGCGTACGTCATTGGGATTGTCTCGCATGATTTTTGTTTGTCCAATCAATGTCGCTAGTTAAGTAAAAATTACGATTAGTTTTTCTTGCAACATAATATGTACATAAATGACAATTAGCATGTTAATTTGAATGAATAATTACTGTAGAATTTCTTCACGCAGTCGCGAACTAAATTGTAGTTGTGAGTTATTTTGTTCACCACAGCACCCAGTGAGGCCATACAGGCTTCAATCACACTTCTATCATTCTTGAAAATTAACTTCACACAATCTTCTTCCAGTTGAGCTAAGAAAGAATCGGCTGGGTTGACAAGTAATGGCACCACCAGTTCAAGAATCGATGCTATATTGGCGATTGCTTGTAGCTCAGCAATATTCTGTAATTAAAAAATTTAACCCAAGTTAATACTTTTGTTATAGTGATGCTTTTAAACTCTTCTGCACAGCATTTTTGAGGTCAGTTAGTAAATCACTTACCGTACACCGAAGACTTAGATAACCTTCCAACGTATTTGCATGATTTATAAGGAGTTGAGGTCTGATTTTTGCAAATAGGAACAGTGTCGAGACACAAGCAACAAAACGCTGAGATGAAGCACTTGAGTTAGAAGAATTCTCTTCAATCCTGAGCACGTGCTCAACTAAACAATCAACTATTTGCTTTGATGCTGTGACAACGGCTTTAGGAGGTTCAGGATTAACGGCCTTCTCTCTAATATCATCCTTTTGGTCATCCTTTGGCTTGAATAACTATAAAATCAATTTGAGCATTAACGAGTATATTAACACGCATATTCAGAAAGGCCTGCAATAGTCAATAGTATGGATAAAGTAGAAACTTACACTAATTAGCAGCTGCTCAAAGAAATCGAGACCTAGTTTTTGATCGCAAGATGCTACCACATCCGTAATGTGAGACACTTTTCGTAGCAGTCTCTCTGTATCCAAAGGATCTTCTCGTACTGCCGTGAACCACATGTTTTGAAACACTTCCATCACAAGTTTTCGAATGCCATCTTCGTCATTTACTCTTCTGATCATTTTCACGCAGATTTCCGGAATTTTTGGAAAATTAGGACACTCTATACATATATCACGCAGGATTTTAATTACTCTTTTTCTAACGCTGACTCCAGTATCCTGTAAACAGAGATGCATATAACTTAGATTTCTGAACACTTTTCACGGGACAACATTGCTTATTTACGGTTATTACAATAATATCCTTACCAATATACGAAGAGAAAGTTTATCGTAGTATTTGTCAATGAGATCTGGACATGAAAGAACGTATTTGCCGATAAGGTCAACTGCTGCTTCTCGTACTGCCGTTGACTGATCCAAGAAAGAATTTTGAACCCACATTTGCATGTCGTTACGTACGAGAACACTGGGATCGGCTTCAACAACCATTGTTAGACAGCGAAGTGCCTTAGTTCTTATGGCAACTGTTGTTTCAGTGGAGACACTCAGTATCTGAAAAAAAAACAAGAATTATTCATGCTTAGTATGAAGCAAGAAGACGCCTTTCGATACGCATATCTATTATAAAAACATAAAATTCAAGATTACCCTTGTGAGGAAGAAATCAAAACTTGCTGAGAAGGGTCTTTTTGATGTCAGATATCTAGTTAGTAACTCTGCACTTTGATAATCGACAAAGGTTTGAACTACTTCGGTTTTTCGGGATGTTAAAGGATCTGAGAATGGCCGGATTTTGCTCAAGAGAAATCTCTTCCTACGATCAGCTAATTGGACAATTTTGTTATTCACTTCAACCTCCGTTTCGTCCTCTTCTTCATCATCTATCTCTTCAATGTCCGAATCTTCCTCAGAGCTTGATCCTATAATTGGCACGAGTTCATAAATATGATTAGCTCATCTAAATAAAGAGATGGGCACTAAACATTTTAGCTATATTACACACCAGATTTCTTTTTCTTCTTCTTTGTCCTATTGGGCTGAGACTTTGTGCCCTTAACACTTTTCTCAATGTCTGTAGCGGCACTCTTCCACCAAGAAGCAATGTAAAAGTGTCTCGCATGCATCAAGGCAGGATCTGATTGACCATGGACGGCGAGATAGTCTAAAAGTAATCGCTGGAGAAACTCTGCTTTATCCTCTTCTGTTTCAAACTCTACCTTGTCCCCCTAAAGCAAATTCAAAGTAAATAAAAACCTCAGATATAATGAAACAAAAAGAGTCAATATAATCTTTAAAAAATCTGTACTTGCAAACCTCTTTAAAATTCGTGTAATTTTCTTCCTCTGCTTTAATATCTTTGATAATTCTGTCAATTGTTTCCATTTTGGCTTGCGCCGAGACAGTGTCTTTACGAAGCCTAGCTGCAGCGACACCCAGATACTCCAGCGAAGCAACTCTCATAGAAACTTCCAGGCCTTTATTTCCTAAATTCTTCACTAACAAATTCCCAAGTAGAGATAAGAGCAACTCCGCTGCTGGCCACTCCGGCTTGTTGACAGTGGAGAGTAAATCTTGTACAAAATTTTCGAACAATAATCTATAATCACAATCTTCGGACTTGCTTCCACACTTGCTCAGGAAGACAGCCAAGAAGTTTCCTGCAGTTCTTATGGCGGTGTCGAATTTTCCACCAACAAGTAAGTCCTTTTCGCTCTAAAAAGAATTCGACAAAGCCATCGCGCATTAATAGTTTATGTGATACATGGGCTGACGAATAAAATTGTGATGTATACAAGAACAAAATTTACATTAATTAGTTTTTCCGTCGAGTCATCTTCAGTTTCAGCAGCATTCATACGGGCCTTACTTATAGCTAACTTGTCAGGAAGATAAGTAACACACTGTATGAGTTGTAGTACTAGGGCAGTGAGCATTTGAATGTGCTCCTCTGAATTTGTGGAAAGCTTGAAAGTTCTAAGGCTTCTTTTACTGCTTGGCAGTCGGGCTATTGAAGCCAAAATATCATCTAGCAGAAGGCGTCTGTGTTTTTCATATTGCGTAAATATCTGTATAATAAAGAAACGAGTATACACTTAATAACAAAGTTAAAATCCCCAAAGTATTGTGAATTTATAGTTTTTGAGATTTTGGTACATACCGCAGTGACAAGCTTCAAGGCTGACAATTGAAGTTCCGAAACGTTCTCCACGAAAAATGGCGACACACCAAGGGTTGATAAGTGAAGGACGGTGGTATCAGTTAATACTTGTACGCCTAGTAGCTCTGCCAACAATCCGACTACTTCGTGAATTTTGTGATAAAAGGAAATCATATTCTTCTCTCGAACCTCCCTCGCATGTGCTCTCTTCTTTTTACTGGACGAAAATCCGTCTACACAAACAAGACACATTATTCAATGTGCACATTTATATTTACTTAAGACACAAGAAACTACAAATAAGTACATGAAATATACCTTTTCCCTTCCTATCCACTCTGTATACCGGATCAAACATTGGAAATATCGTATTTTGAAGCTGGAACTTTGTAAAAATTACTACACGATCGATGAGATCTTCTAAGTACACCCGCTTAGGCATATTTGGACTGGTCAGTATGTGAAGAGAAGTTAAGGATGAAAATACTCCCCTGGATATACTTTCCATCGTCAATTCCATCCAGAGTTTACTCTCGTCTTCATTATCCTCCTGTAATCATGGAAAGAGTAAAACATTATTCATGGTATCCACCAAATGACCATTCAAATTCATGAATAAAATTTTTAAAAATAAATAAATTTACCGCATCTGCTAGTGGTGATACTTTGCATCCATCTCTGATGTTCTTTTCTAACACAGATAGCAATCTGACAAGCTTATCCGTAGGCATGGATGCCATAGCACCAAGTGCCTTTAGTTTTGCGGCTTCAGCACATAATTCTGTCAACTGAGATTTCGAAATTAAAAGTTCCGAGGGGACGTTCTCATCCTCATCCAGATCTACTTCCCTATCCATATAGTCTGTACTGTCTAAAACAACGTCCATAATTTTCAGGAACCTATGATACGTGCTATTATCTAAAATATTTCCGCCTAGCCTCTCTAAAACAGGAACAAGCATTCGCTCTACTCGTTTTATCTTTTTCTTTGGAGAATCTACGGAGGTTTCCGACTCTATAGCAGAAACTGAACTTTTCCTGCGCTTTGGATCCGGAGCTTCCGCGTATTCAGAATCACTGTCACGCTCTATAAAAACAAACAAACGTTGCAATAAATTCATGCTCACACAATAAATTGGAGAAATATTCACTCTTATTCCGGCTATTTATACTATACGTACTCCTTCTCCTGTCTCTTCCATCCTTTCGGTTTTGTCTTCTCCCCGGGGAGGAGTTTTCATCGTCTTCCTCCCCACCTGAGGATTCTTCACAGTAACTTTTGCTAGCGCTTGCTTTCCTATTGCTAATACTATTAGGAACGGGAGATGGACTGGGGCTTGTGTCTTTGCGTGTCATCTTTTGGAGGGCTATGTCACTTCGTTCCAACTTAATGACCAGCTCCTTCTACAAATATAAAGCAGAAATAAATTACGAATTGGTCGCGAATTATATGTACTTGGTATATATCAATCTGCATCAAGTGAAAATAAAGTGATGTGACACATAACAGACATGGTCCTCTACCTTTATGGGTTTTTGGGATGATACGTCGTTGGACATGGCTGCGTTCTTCCTCAAGTTCTCCTGTTTAACCAACGGCACTGTTTCACTTTGATTAGCACCAAAGTTCACTTTTGCAGAACTATCATTCACTGAATTTAGAGGATGAGCGCCTGCTAAATTATGCGAAGGACCACTATGACCACTGTCAACTGTGCTATACTCATTGTTCGAAACACCCATATGATTAGGTCTATTAACGGAGTGTACACTGTTCATATGGGCATCCTGATGTCTTTGTGTAGCTGCACTTTGAAACTGAGGTGCGTTAGGTGATTGTTTGCTAGACGACGACGAATTCCCGGCGTGGGTTGGGGATGGCATCAAATTGTCATGACTTTGATGAAACGGCGATTGGTAATTGTGATTACTTCCAGACGCTTGGGAGTGATTTTTGGTGTTTAATACTTGCTGCTGCCCATGGGGGTCTATTTGTGAATACGGGGGCATTCCTTGGAGAAAGCTTGAACTACTCGAACTATTAGATGATTGAGACTTGGCTACATTAGCCCCTGAATATAATTGCATAGGCAAACTTTGTTGGTCTGTTAGAGAAGGAGGCATAGACTGTAAATGAGAATCTTTTTTAGTTCTTATATCCCCTTCACAGTTAAAACTTAACACTGGATTTAGTCTATCCGTAGGCTTGGTACACGTTGTTGCGGTATCATCCGATTGCATTCCACTGATGAAGTCCAAACTTTGCTGCATCTGCGTAATAATCGAGCAAACAGAGTTTAACCTCAACTCATAATTTAAAAACTAAGATTTGAAAAGAAATCTTAATAATGGAATAAATAATTACCATTGAATGCAACGGATCACTATTCATTAATCCTTGATGTTGGTTTTGTATTTCCAACGAGTTTACACCTAAATGCGACGATGAACATTGTTGCGATTGTGACATTTCACCCATCTGGTACATATTATTCCAATCCACTGGCTGTTGTTCCACGGCTGCAAGTGATAGTCAAAAACCATTAATTAAACCATAATTATAATTACAATATCACGCACAACTTACAATTAGTCTACAAATACAAAGAAAAACTCCACAACTACGTACCATGTTTCCCTTTAAACACATCTGGCTTCCGTACCATAATACCTTTAAGGAGGGACGGTGCATTGGGATGATCCAATGGCATCTCATGGTAAACATCCTTCAATTCACTAAATATTCCAAACAAATCAACAAATCACACATTTAAACTTACAACTTCCATCTTACTATAAACCCATTAAAATAATTCACAAAAATCCTTTAAAAAGTTATCATAGAAAGTCATTCAAACGAATAATTATGAACAACTAAAACTGCACAAACTGCTTCAAGTAAACTTACATTTGTCTCGACGAAGTTAGACTTAGTGACTGAATTAATTGCTGGATTAAGTTATGATCCTCGGAGACGGTGAGGAGCCGCTGCGCTTCCTCCGATACTCTGGGATGAAATAACAACGACTTGTTTCCCAGCGTCTGAGGCAACGGAGATGGCAAAGGCATCTCCGGCAACACTGTAAACATCAATCCATCAGATTTTTTGTGAAAACAATTTTCAAAATTTCAACTCGCGCGTTGACCTTTGCTTTATTTTGGTGAATTTGAGGTCATGTGTCAGCAGGATAGATGCGCGCAGTAGAAAGCAAGCAGGAAAGAAGAGAAGGAGGGAGGGAGAGAGAGGAGAAAGGAAAACATTGCATTGCAACAGCACGCACAACAACAACGCACGGAGAAGCAGTGTGTGAGCTTCTGCTTCGCCTCGACTGCACCGTTCGAACAAAGTGGAATGGAAGACTGAGGCGAGAGAGAGAACAAAGGCAAGAAAGCACACGGAAAGCGGTAGATTTCACATCACATCTGATTGACAGCCTGTGCGTTACCAGAAAAGCTCTGCCTCAATTTAATGAAAACGTTTCAGGTGATTTCGCCATGCGCCATGATTCCACCAACTGAAGTTGGGTTATTGGCATTGGAAACTAAATATTTTGGGATAACTTATAAATCCCTACTCAAATAAGCATAATTGCTGGTCAGTGAATTGACAATGTTGCATCTTATGATATTCATAATTTACGTGTTGTAAAGATGAACTCAGGAGCATCGAACGGAAATGCTTCGGAGGTTGCCGATACTTATACTGCCATAGTCTGAATACACTTTTCGAAAGGGTTTTCCTGCTTTATAACTTGTCACACTTGCTAATCTTTTAGCTATTCATCCATAAATAGCAATGAAAAACCAAGAACCTTTTCAGTTGCTGGCTTCACGCCTGCACTAAATCTCTTTGACGATTTGTTTAGTATTTCTTCACCTAAGTTGTGACCCAAGTGCTAATTTCTAAATTATTAATTAATGACGATAACCACAAATTAAGTGTCAGCGAGAAATAATGAGTTTGCCCTGTCGTCAAAGCTGAAAGGAGATATTGTGTTCGTGAATCGTGTGTTTTGTGAATAAAAAATGCAGTTGTATGGGACCTAATAAAGAACGAGATTGAAGCTGAAACTCTGATCATCATAGCATTATCATCATAATAATGGCAAGGAAAAGACAAGTGCAAAAATGTCTGGGAATCAACATGCCGAGATTTTCATCCGCAGTTGGCAGTCGTAAGTAGAGGTAGTTCGATACTTTCAATATAAATACAGATAAGTAATGTCAATTGTAAATTGTGTGTTGTCATAAAATTGAAGAATGCATTTATTCCGTTAGTCAGTCATAATTCCTAACTCATAAAACGTGTCTTACAGTAGGTAGGGAAATAAAAAGGTGTAAGGTAGGGACGGGACGGAGTGGTTTCTACTTATCGTTAGCTAGCACATTCTAAACATTTGAGCACTAAAATTGTTTGATTCAACCTAGGAGGTATTTTGCATAATTTGTTCCGCATATGAATTAGAGATGAGAGTAAATGCTAGCATGAATGCATTTTTTAGCAAGGATATGAAAAGTGAAAGCAAGAAAAAAACACGCATTGAATATTACGCAGGGCATCGGTCTGGCAAATATGCAAATCTTTAATGTCTGAATTTATCACATAGTTAAAAATGTTCCGCTCATCGATTTCCTCATAGACAGGTATTTGTGACGGAGTAGATGGGAAAGACTTAATTTTGTATATTACTTAGGCATTGAATTGATTTGGCGAAAGTAATGGTGAATGCTGTTTTTAGCTTGGAAATTAATAGTCTGTTGTTGAAATTTGAAATACTAAAAATATAAAATTGGAAATAGGTTTGGCCGAAGTTATGTTCGTCTCTGTAGTTTATGGAAAGGAAGCCTATTGTAGACTATTTTTATAATTCGTTCTCATGGTTGCTAAAAACACTCTGGTTTGCACTGCTTGTGCTATGTAAGTAATTTAGTTAATGTTGGAGAACTTTAGCCTTCAGGGTGAAGGATCGCATTTCAATTAATATTATTATGTCAGAATGAACAGGTCCCTGTCTAATGAATGTTAAATATTGCAATGAAATGATCATGATGAATATATCATACGATGTCCTAATTACTGTTGAACCTCAAAATAGTTATGTTGGAAATGCCGTTCGGTACGTATGTTTTGTTGTAGGTGTTTTATTAATATTTTATGCTGTGATTATTTTTATTAGAGTTAATTATAATGTAGCATATCTGGCCACTTTCAAGTAGAAAACTGTGTATGATTCACACCTGCTTTTGCTATCTAGAAAGAATGCCTTCTTCATTAAACCGGGGATTATTACTGATATAGGAAATAGGGAGTGATGATCAGATGATATTTTTACGCCCAATGAATATAAAACTGTACTAATGTCATGTCATACTTTTGACTTATGGTAAAATTCAATTGATCGCCTAAAAATCAAGCAGGGAGAGAATCTGATTAAGGAGTCAGTCAGAAATACTATCCATTAAAATTATCATTGTATTTTACTAAAATTACAAAGTTTGGACTGGACCATCTGCTTTTTATTTTATAAAGTTCAACTAGCCCTTCAATCAATTGCAAAATACTTTACAGGAAATGATTCACGCGCCCAGGTTCCCAAAAATAAAGCATACAAATACAAGGTTACAGGGTTATGGGTAACTAAAACTAATTTTTTGCAATCTGTCAGAAGGAAAGTATAAAATCTGTTCAGTGCAAACTTATAAGAACAAACAAGCATATACAAATACGTAGCATAAAAGAATACAGTCCCTAATTACATAAAGCAAACAAATGTTAAAAAATGCAATAATAAGATATTTAAAACATCAACTTACAGTCCACTAAGCTTGCCACCCCCGCAAGGGTGGTAATTGGAACGGAGGGAATTTCCCCGTTCATTTTGGTGCTGTCGTATCTCTCGTTTAAACCAGCAATGAATCGAGGTTCCCGACATCAAACTGCACCATCATTCTATTTTTATTTTATCTGTAACACAAGAACGTTATAATTAATTATTGTTCCACACCAATAATCTACCATTCATAAACAAGTCCTGTAGAAAACAGCATCACTTCACATGATTAAAGCAGCCAAATTGATTTATCTATGTAACAACTTTCACGCTTATTCGTGGATAAATTTTTTAAAAATCATAAGCTACCATAAGACCACATCCTAATTTATAATTTTATAAAAAAAATTATAAACCAAATCTACTTGTAACATTGATCTTTTTTAATTTTCGGCGAACGTGAAAGTTCTAGTGTTCACTAAGACACTGCTAATCCTAATCAGCAACCTTTTAATGTTTTCATTGCTACGTTTAGCTATGTTTCATACATCACTTTTTACGGAGCTTATCAAAAAATGACGGATTGGTTTTTTAAGCAACGCATTTTCTCAGAAATAATGAATCCCTAAATTTCCTGCCTAAGTTTTGACACCTCTCTTCTTGTACCAAGTGACAAGACACACACAACTCATACGAAAACTGTCAACAGCTTCATTTATAATTATGGTGCAAGCCATTGCTTATCTTCCTAAACCACTTAACATCGGCTGCTGTGTTTAGTTAGGTAATTTATGTGCGACAAAAAGGCAAGCTAGAAGAACCAACTTTACTCTCCAGCTAATTTTTCTCTCGCTCTGCTAAAGCTCCTTTAACTTTCTAAAATGCACAAACATCAACTAATTATTGCCACTCACATTTATTCACACACCTCGTCTCAAACTGAAGTCACTTTTTACCACCATTACTGAATGGGAATTGATGACTAGACGAATTTTTAATCGCTGCACACTCGACAAGTTATCCAAATCCTGCAACAATTGGAACCACATGTCCTCTACAAAAAAATCATCTACTTTAAACTAACCATCAATGATATTGATAACCGTTGCTTCACATCACACACTGCTCAAAACAATTCTTCACTTTTTTTATCTATCACATGCTTCTCAAGATATTTTTTTCTCCTAATAATTCTCCGCAGTGAATAATCCCATAAAAATGTACACAATACTCAGCAGACTTCCCTCCACTCTGTCCAGTGGTGATATATTTTTGGCGAAAATTGTGAGTTATTTTTAAAAATAAATGTTACAAATAGTTTTAATATTTTCCTTTTCCCTTTCATACTGAAGTGTGTATAAAAAAATTGTTCCTACCACTGTTGTGTAGTAATAATATTGTTATTATTATCAGTTGGGATGTAAACTAGAACATCGTATCATCATCATCATATCGTAATATAGAGAATATAAGCATTGAAAAAGTGTTCGAGTTAGAGGCGAGCTTATATAGTCGTAATACTTTTATATTCTCTATATTTTATCCCTTTATGCCTTTATATAGTTTGATAGGACGTCCTATTATTATTATTATTTTGGCTTTCTATAATACGCTCAATGTCTGTTTGTGTGTTTCTAACCAACATGAAATGCAAGTATTGTAAGTCCATCATCATCATCATCATCGTCACTACCATGTAGGCATTATATTATTCTCTATATGAGATTTCATAATAGGAGTTTTCATCTTCATAGACTCACGACGAATCTCACAGAAAAGGGAATACATTGAATGAAGCTACACATACTCGCGTTGTAGATTTATAACAGGAGAGGTACAAACGTGAACTCAATATAAAAAAAAATTGCCTTCTTGGTAAAGGATGACAGCATATAGAAAGCTTGTTCGTTGTAGAGCTCTGTGTATTGTTGTGCAAAGGAAAAATAGGAGATCGTGAATACAGTTCTGTATTTCTCTTGGGTTCATGTTCATACCTATTTCCTCTCTAGACATGAATGAGATAGAAGGGTTTTTACTCTGTGTGTTTTGTGTGTGTGCGTTACTAGTAGAGAGGCAGAGAGGGATATTGGTAGGTATGCCGTTTTTACAAGTGGACTTGGTGGTGGTGGTGAGTGAGTGAGCAAGTTAGGTCATAATACGAATATCGCATCTCTCTCCTTACGTGTAAAATCTTTGGGATGGATAGGAAAGTTTTTTTTTAGGGGTGGAATGAGAGAGACATGTTTTTGCAATACAGTAAAGTAGACAGAGAGAAGAGGAGAGCTACTTTTTTCATCTGCTGTTACAAACTCCTTCTCGCTGGTTCACTTTTTTCCACCAAAGGAAACGATTGATTCAAGTGTGAAGTATGCTTTGCTCACCCTTCTTCTTCTTCGAATATGTAACTTTTCGTGTCTCGTGTGTTATACCAGCTTTCTAGCGATAATGTTATGTTGCATTTTTTAAATCTGCCTGTGTTAATGCGCATATCATTAGGTTCATTATTAATTTTTTCGGTTTCGCTATTGAAACGAGTAAAATTTTGAGTTCAAGTGGCATTTGTCACCGATTCACAGGTTTTTGCCAAAAATGTATGAAAACTCCATCCATGGAATGGAGACTACTTTCTCCCAAGTGGCGGGGCAGTATTTGGTCTTGATTGTTGTACAGTAGAAATGTCTACGCTTTATGTCTACTATACCTATGTACCTGTCGCTGTATGTATGTAGCAATGACTATAATAGCACAGGTAAAAATGTATGGCAAAGTGGTGGTAACCATTGTTGCGAAAATAATCGTTTACCACCACCACCAACAACAGCACTTACAATGTACTAGGACATTTCACATGATATTATGATGATGGAAAACTCATATTTTGTTGACTGCGGTACTGCTGCAACAACAACAGTCAAGTTAGAAAAATACACGAAGACGCGACCTGTCTCATCTAACTGGCTGAATGCTCCTTGTCACGTTTACTAGATAGTGTTTTAAAGTCCTACAGAGAGGCAAAATCAGAAGTATATACATACCTATTATAATATATGTACTTAAAAATGATGTTGCACTTCTCTGCTTCTTCTTATTCTTATTACGGTTACTTGCTCGTTTTTTTGCATCACAGGCAGGATAATAAGCTACGACTAAATACAGTAATGTAAATTATGCTAAAAAGGGTAAACCAACTTTTAAACATTTTTTCTCATGTACATAATGTAACGCTAAGGTATACAATACAGTTAACACTTTTCTGCTATGGTAAAATATGGATATTTTCCTGAGCAAGTAGTAAGATATTGCAAGGTGAATGCATGTGTGTGTATGGCTGTAATGTAAAATTCGTAATAAAGCTTGCCACATTATTAGCTGAGATCATAGCACTGTTCGCAAAATATACCCTCAGGCGACTTTTATATTTCACTGATCAACTAACTTGTCAGTGGGTATTCCCCTCCATCTCCCTCCTCACACCACAATACATCACCTATGAATGTAGCAAATCTGTAGGTATACTAACATGAATAAATTCATACAACATTATTGTTGCAATTTTGACGCATTTTTTGGCGTTTTGGTTAGTGGATGTCCAATGATTTCATTTAGATGGCATTTGGAATGCAGAGATTACCATTTCTAGCTTAATTAGTTCGATGAAAATTCGCTATGCTAACTTTTCTTTCATTTAAAAGCATACTTGCTTTCATTCAAAATTTCTTCGTTTAAATTCGGTAGATTTTCCCCTTCCCTTCATTTTCTTGCAAAACTCAACTTGCAGAATAATTTGAATTAATATTAATTTCACTCACTTTATCATTATTCATGTGTTTACCAAAATGTATCTGTTGGAGAGCACATACATAATGCACATAAAAATGTTTCAGTATCTTTTGTATGGAAAAGTCAACAATGTTCCCTTTTCACTCAACGCACATGCGCATGTCCATCACAAATTTTCACATCTTTTCCCCGTTGAAAATGTCCATAACTTTAGAACATTATTGCACTTGGTTGATATTATCATCACTTAAATTATCCAGTTTTTCACACAAAAGTTTGATGCAATGCATGATAGTTTATAGTTTTATATGTTGAGATTCCAAATAAAATGCTCATAAATGCTTAACGGATGCGTTCCATTGTTGATCCTCTCATTTGATGGGGGAACACTGGCAATATTGTGAGGTCTTCACTAAATCCATTATCTGAGAATTAATGAAACCCAAAGTATCCATTTGGCTCACAAAGAAATAATGCGGAGAGGATAAAACTATTTCAAGGATGCAACTTGTTTTCCATATAATTCCATTTGTCACCTGGGAAACTGAAACGTCATTTTTTGGCATTCACCAAAACAATCACCACACACGTTATTTTAAAACCATGCTTGTTTAATTTTTAGCTTGTAAACTGTACTTTACACATGCACACAATTACATTGTTTAAGAATCAGATTAAAAAGGAGATTTTAAACTAGGATCTATTTTGTATTGAACTTTCAACTTTAAACAATTTACTGTTGAAAAATGCATACTGTTGATATCAATTCCGTTAAAAATGCTTAGAACACTAGTAAAAACTAGCTATGACTTAATGTATAGGTGGGCAATGTCACTGTTCTCCTTGGTGATAACAGTCCCCAGATAAAGCTGACATTTGACACATGACATAATTGTTAAAGCCGCGGAGAATAGTAATTTTCACTGTAATAACAATAATGCCAGTGTACACAACTGAAATCTCCGAAAAGAGGCCTTTGACTCGCTTTCACCGCGTTGTTTCACAATTCCTGTGCTCAACATGGCATTTCCAGTGGTGAAGAATTTGAACATCAAATTATGGTACAGGGTACAGTAGGTTGTCCCCTTCGTCTTTGAACAGTAATGAAAATTGGAGTTTTTTTGCGTTCGCTCACATAATAATGCAACATTGGACTGTTGGACGGCAACACAATATTATGTACGTGTTTGGTTAGTAAAAGAGCGTAATGCAAAGAAGGCAAGAAGATAGATCCATAATATAAAGTGGGGATGTCTACCGCTCATACTTTTTTGTAGGGATTTGAGAAACTTGAGTTTTCAGTTATACTCGTCGTATACCCGCTCACATACGAAGAATCATGTTAAATGAACATTTATATAGCAAGTAGGTAAGTCTATATATCTGCAAGTTGTGGCATATTAAAAATCGTTATTATATTCTATGGTTTTTCTCTCTGTAGAGATCTTATAGTCTAGGCATTCCTCTGTACTGTGCCACACTATTTTCGGAAAGTTGAGTTGAAATAACGCTTTTCTGTATACACGTTAAGAGGATTCTCTCTCGAAAATGCATCGTGTATTTATATCAGCTTGGTTTCTAAAAGATATATACGTCAATGTGGTAAAGTGAAATAATATGTGTTTAATGCTGGGGGCTAACAACTTTGAGAGGAAGGCTTTTCGTTCTTGAAGTAGTATGGGAAAATCCACGGGAGGCTCTGCCTTCACACAGCACTATGTTTCCATCTTGAGTGGAATCTCGCATTTTGATGTTTCAAAATACTTGTTTTCTTCGGACTGTCAACAACCAAACCAGATGCAGATTCAAGCGAACTCACGCAGTTTTATAAATAAGCCATACATGCGTGTACATGATCCCTCGCAATTGGGCCTTCAGCATGCTCATGATCGTTTGTAGAGGCCTGTGAAAGGAAATAGCGAAACATTTTTTATGATAGAACAATGCAAGATACAATGTTGTTGATACGATACTGTTGCATAAATAGACATGAGATGTTTTCGTTTATTCAGCAATGCATTGCGAAAAAATATATTCTAATGAAGTTGGCATCCTACTTATTGATATGAAAATTATTCAATCAAACTCAATGACCGTATCGCTTCCGCTCATTTCCTTAGGTGGATTATCATACTTCTTTTTCCTTTGCTATAAGAAGATGCAAGAAATGCTCGTACAGGGTTTTTTATTATGGTGGCATTGCGGAGTGGAGTTGGTGCTGCTCGGCTCTTCTTGTACTCTAGTAGACACCTCCAAGACTTTCAGCTGTTCGATATCTTTATAAACAAACAATTCCTAGTCTTCCTGCCTCGTGCTTTTTTTTCTTTGCATGATGAGAAGTGAAGGTACGGAACTGTCATGAAATCAGGTGTACTTGAATTACTTTGGTCAAACGTGTGCTAATGTTGTTCATTTGCTGTTTTCATAAAAAACGAGGTGAAATGTGGGGCTGTCATGTTATTGCTACACCTGTGTGTAGAGTGACATGAGAAGAAGCAAGTAAAAAATGATTCATTTTCACATGAGAGCTAAGAGTCATAAAATGTAAAACGAGTGGAAAGTAAAGGCCAATTTTTGTTGAATTATTTGGTGATTACATGTTTATATGCTTTCATACACCGGTTTATGGGCTAAGTAATTGGCTCGTCTTCCATTAAATGACAAAATATAAGTTGAGGATGGTGTGAATTTGGTGAAATCTTATGTCTTACGTAATTATTGCTGCTTCTGAAATTGACACCTCAGTTAATAAGTAGACTTCATTACTATTTTGTAGCATGTGTTTTAAGGAGTTCAAGCAACCTCAGAAAATCCATTTTATATTTTTTCAAGTGACTCGATGTAATTGGTAACGAACCCAAGGCAAATGAATGAAAACATTAAAGTTGCTGTTGCTATGAGTAGATAAGTTCATCAGAATGTGTGGGAGTGTAATCGTAGTTAAATGACATGTATAATTCATATAAACACACACCGTTCCATGTATTACGTGCAGAGCACAAGTTTCCTTCATTCTCTTGATTTTCAATCGCAATGATGCGGTGAATGCCCATAGTTCACATGCAAATATTGTAAAGTGATGCATAAAATGAAAAAGATGAACAGTTGAGTTTCAGCTGTAGTGTGTTAAGAATTGTATCGCTCGATTTGTGCCATTGTGCTACTCGGTTCATTACTCGGGATTTAAGAGGTATTGTGAATTACAATTGGTGACAGTGTGCTTTTGAAAGTTTGCTCTTTTCTTTGACGTGTGTCACAATTTTTTTTGTAGAATAAAAGTCATTTTTGTCAATTTCTGAGGCCGTTTTTTTGGGAGGATTTATTTTTAAAAATATCTAAACATGGCTGGAATCATGAGGCGAGTCTATGTGGTTGGGGTTGGGATGACCAAAGTAAGTATTCTTTAGTGAATCGGTACATTTAATAATTCAGTAGTTTCATAATCTAACGAGTTGTCAATGATTTCATTAGTTTTGTAAACCTGGCACATCCGCTGATTACCCCGAAATGGCACAAGAAGCGGTTAATAAAGCTTTAACCGATGCAAAAATTACATATCAAGAGGTTGAGCAGGCATGCGTTGGCTATGTATATGGTAAAAAAAAAATTGGAATACTGTAAAAAAATCCTGTGTTGTCTTGTCCATACCAATGTCTTGTCATCTTAAATTGATTTGATTAGGTGATTCTACCTGTGGTCAAAAGGCTTTATATGGGGTTGGCTTGACTGGCATTCCAATTTTCAATGTGAACAATAACTGCGCCACAGGGTCGTCTGCTCTCTACCTTGCAAAACAACTCGTTTCGGGTAACCAAGCGCAATGCGTTCTCGCGGTGGGATTTGAGAAAATGGAAAAAGGGTCCTTAGGGTCTGCATTCCCAAATCGCACCAATCCTTTGATGGACCATGTGGAAGCTATGATTAACGTATCAGGGTTTTCACAAGCACCAATTGCAGCTCAGTTTTTTGGCAATGCTGGTGCAGAGCATATGAAAAAGTTTGGGACAAAACTGGAGCACTTTGCCAAGGTTGCCTTGAAAAATCACACGCATGGTTTAAATAATCCGTAAGTGGGTGCTTGCGATAAAAAAATCAAATCCTTGTTTTTTATTTGAAAAAAATTCTGATGATTGGATTAAATTGTATAGGAGCTCACAATTTCAAGTGAAAAGGACATTGGAGGAGATATTGTCATCTCAGAAAGTCCATGATCCATTGACCAAGCTTCAATGTTGTCCAACCTCTGATGGTGCGGCAGCTGCTATAATTGCCTCGGAAGAATTTGTTTTAAGAAATAACTTGCAAGGCTCAGCCGTAGAAATTTTGGGCATGGAAATGGCTACTGATTTCCCCAGTACCTTCAAGGAGCAAAGTGCAATCAAAATCATAGGATATGACATGACAAAAAACGCGACACAAAAGCTTTTGCAGAAGGCTGGAAAATCTATCAATGATGTTCAAGTTGTCGAATTGCATGATTGTTTCTCTGCAAATGAGCTGGTTACTTATGAGGCGCTAGGACTGTGTGAAGAGGGCAAAGCAGGATCATTCATCGACAATGGTGACAATACATATGGAGGCAAGTATGTGGTAAATCCATCTGGTGGACTCATATCCAAGGGCCATCCACTGGGGGCAACAGGTAATAAAAATGTTAAAAATTCAAAGCAAATAGGGATGCAGCATCTTGGCTGACAAATATGGTGGACGCTTGTGATATTTATTTTTCTGCATTGTTTTAAAGGTCATTTTGAACGCTAATCAGAAAGGATTGATATCGATTTTGAAATCACAAATTCCATGCTCATGTAATCATTGAAAGATTATTCTGCATATCTAGCAATACGACAGCTATCCTTGAAACTTGAAACCATACTCAGATAGAATGAGGGCTTCAGTTTAAAAACCTCGCAAAATGTTCACTCAGGCGAGGATGACTCACTTTGAGTTTATTTACTAATCAATTTTGTTGGGGAAAGTTGGTTGATATTTTAGCAAAACAACTATCCTCTAAAGCTTGATAACGTCAAATTTCGTACTCTTTATTGACGATGTGGCAGATGGATATTATGTTGTCAGGGGTAAAGGTCATTTTTCCTTAATCAACATTTTATAGATGAGAGTGAAGTACTTTTTTATATTCATTCATCACATTTGCGAGTTGTTTGTTTTGTATTAATACTTAATAAGTTGAATTGAATTAGGCAATAATATTGAATCTTATTTTCCTACTACAAAAGCACTGTCAAACCTATTCAATTTGGCTTATCATGAATTGACATCTTGATTTATATATACAATATAGGCTTTACTCTGTATGTATCTTAATTATTTAATCAGTTATCATCCACTCCCACGTCTTTTGGGAGGAGCTTGACTGAATTTAATTTGATTTTTGTACAATGAGATGAAAATGAAAAAAACAAAATACTACATACGATTGACATAATCTAAGATATGAATATGAATATAGCTTTAAATTGAAAGCGAAATAGTTTTGGTCAAGAAATGCTTAAGAGTAACATTTGAAGCTATAGACGTTAGTTTTAACATGCAGTAGCGAGCTTAAGTTGTCAGTTGTCCACTCCTCTCTTATCATACAAAACAGTCCATTGGTCAAGTAAACAACACTATCTATTCATCAGCATCGTCATTATCATCATCGTATAAAATTAATTGCGCTGCTTGCTTACTCGGCTATTTGAACTGATTTGATAACACAACCAAGGACCAATGCAGCAAGGATGTGCTTGCGTGTTCCGTACCTCCTGTAATAATTCCGTTGTTTTTACTATTCTGTAATCATAACCATGATGGGAATATAAATCTTATCATTCACATAGCGTGATCTACTTTTCCCTAAATGACGATCTCATTTTCTTTTAAACATTCAGATGAAACAGTGCGTTCCAACTTGTGAGGAGATGCTTACGTAATATTATTGAGGAGACATTACATTTTCATTTCTTTGCTAAAAATCCAAACTATTTTTCCTTCATTTTTTAAGGACTTGCGCAGTGTACTGAACTTTGTCTCCAACTCCGTGGTCAAGCAGGACCAAGACAAGTACCTGGGGCGAAGCTTGCTCTTCAACATAATTTAGGACTTGGTGGTGCTGTGGTAGTTGCCTTGTATCAACTTGGATTCCCTTCAGCCGCGTCAGCTAATTCCAAGTAAGCAAATTTAACTTTTATTATTTTTCATTCTGGTTTTGTGGAGTAGGCAGAACTTGCATAAAATAGGAAAATTAAAATAATTGTTATTCAAATAGTTATCATTTTCAACAAAGACACCTTTGCGTCGCTTTTTTGGAAATCATTGTTCATTTTTCCATGGTGGCTCAAACGAGTACATCGTTTATACTTTGTGTATGTAGGTATCATAGAACATTATTGCATTGCAAGCAAGCATGATATAGGGTGTGTTTGTGTTACAAGTTTACAATGGTATACCAGGAAATTCAAGCTGCTAGCTGTTCAATTGACAGAAGAAAAAGGAAGGTTTTTTGTTGTTTTGCTATTCAGCCGAGCCTAGGAGCCAGATGATCTTGTAGTGTTGTTGCCGAAAATTTGACATGCACAATGAAAACATTAAACAAATAAATAAACTTATTTGCAGTATTTGTAGAACGATAGTTTTTTAAATATATTTACGTGCTATTAGAAGTAAACTCAGAAGTTAAGACATAAGATGGTTTGAGCTAGTGATTGTCATCATTTGTAAAATCCTCATTAAATAAAAGTAATTTATGTTTTAAGTGTAAACACGTGAATAAGTGTGTATTATCAAAAGACTAGATATTTTAAAAGGTACTTAACGTAATAATGAAGTTGGAGATTACATACATTCATGATTTATAATGACTATTGTCAATATGATAATATTAGTATGAGTTTTGATGGGTTTTCTATCTCTTTTGTTGATTCCAGAGACGAAACAATGACTGTAGGAAGTGGCGATGAGTTTAAATGCGCACCAGCATTTGCTATGCTTAAAGCTCGCCTTGAGGAAGATGGGGCCGGTTTAGTGAAGAAGGTTAATGGTATTTACTGCTTTAAGGTGAGTAAAAAACACCAACTATTTCATTGCATACCATTCATTGTAAATAAATACGCTAAAGGAAACATTTAAAAATTAATGTTTGCCAATCGAAAACTGTCAGCATGTGTTTTTGTGAATTGGATAGTCAAAGTCCTGTTAACGCAGAATTAATGCATCTATTTTCGGGTTTTAAGTCCGTCCACATAAGCAGTATAGAGCATTTACTTAAGTATGTAACTTACTTAATAATTACTTAATAATTTTCAACTGTTTTATTTGCAGGTCACTGGTGCAGATGGAAAGGAAGCGCATTGGATTGTTGACGTAAAGAATGGAAATGGAAACGTAGAGTTTGGTGGAAAGGGTATGTAGTTTGCGAAAACTTTTTCATATTGTGAGTGTATCAGTTCATGTTTCTGCAGTTGATTTTAATTTCTTCATTCTCTGTTGATCCACAGGAAATGCTGATGTTACTTTACAGACTTCCGATCAGGACTTGATGGACTTGATGGCTGGTACTTTAAATGCTCAAAAGGCTTTCTTCCAAGGAAAACTTAAGATCAAAGGAAACATGGCTCTTGCCATGAAATTGAGAGAATTTCAATCAGAAATTAAGAAGTCGCTTGATGCAAAATTATAAAATGATTATAATGCTATTGAATATGATATTTCTTTGAACTGATATCATCTTTCATAAAATGTGTCCAAACTTGATTGTCTCGTACAATGTAGCTCAGTAGTAAACATTTATTCTGTGTCTGTATGATTGTCGGTAAACAAAAACGTTTAATTATATATTATAAACGTACATGACATATTGCTTCAAACCTCAAATCCAAGTGCAGAATGTGCAATAAATTATTAGTTGACTATTTGTTTGTTTGTGATATGATTATTTTGTTAGTCTAGATCTTTATTGTTATACGAACTTTCAGCAAAAAATATCGGTCATTTTCATGCCTTTTTATTAAGATATTTTAAGGGAGTCGGTACTGATGTGATAATGGGATAGAAAAATAAAGAGGCAGTAAGACTTTTAATTTTTCGCTGTTGATTGAACTGCTTTCATTATTTATGATATTCAAATTTTATCACGTAAACTGCGACCAACTTCGAATATGTTGACCATCACTCTACCATTATTTGTTGTCTCTGTTATTTAAAATCCAGGAAAAAATTATTCAGTAGATTATATCTTAGTTCTAAAAATTGCGTAGCGTAATTCGTATGGCAACGCCCAATTCTTTGCAGCTAACTTCGGCTTCGGTTAATTTTGTGACTTGTAAAGGACCATGAACCAGATTTTAGAGCTGGAAAACAAAAAAAAACAGCTTTTATTGGTATTCCTTTGTTTTGCTATGAAGGATGTTCCAGCAGCGTAGCTGTACATTCAATACTTTGCATAGCTACGATATGCCTGTCCCTTCCGTTCCACTTGTCTTAAGTGTGACTTCATAAAATATGAATTCCGTAATATATGGATACATTCATAGTTCTATGAAACCAAAAAATGACAGTCTATCGTAATGTGCTTTTTAAAGGCAGTGAAATCGATCCACATGACAAACCTTTCGTATTTTAGCAGATAATTTATTCATTTGACAGTTACATTTTTGAGTATTGCTGTCATTTCAACAATATTATTAGTATATATTCACAACTTTCCGATGCATACTCACACTCTTATATTTCTTTGAAAAAAGAGGTCGGGCTATGACCCATGTCGGAAGCAAGTGCCTCCTTTTTCATTTGTTTGGAAAATAAAACTGTGGAAAGTCTTTTGCGTAATCGCCATACATACCATTTTCTGACAACTGAAAGCGTATTCGGTCATCATATGACAATACTTAACTATGTTCTGATTTTATTATTAATGCTCTTGTGGACTGGAATATCAATAAAAAAGTGCATGAGTTTAAATGATAAACTTTTCAAGTCATTGACCCGACATAAGCAGCGTTCGTGAGTGATTGCTCTTTCTCCATACTAGATTGTCTATTGCGTGTAATCAATACTCTGTTGACCAAGTTTCTCATTTGCCTTGCCTCAATATTGTGCGCGCAGGTTTTCAGTTTTCTTCCTGCGAATCCATGAGAAAATCAACGGGGTGCATATATCTTAACTCGCATTGAATTGAAAAGTTTCCTCGCTCACGTTTTGGAGTAAACAACGGAAGCGAGGAAACTGTTTACGGTTGGTCATTTAGTCATTTCATGCCAAGGTTCCAGCAAAGCATTCGCCAGAAGGTTCGAAAATGTTTGATAGGAAACGAAACGTCAATGACTTGCAAACATGCTCTTAATTGAAATTCTTTAAAGCAGTTGTATTTGGCAAGAATTACTTGAAAGGAAATATTCGACGAACCATAACTCATAATATTTCTATGACATGTTACTAGCATTTGCAACATAATAATGACTACATTATCTTTTATCCTCTGCGCTTTACGCTTTCATACTATTAAATATCATTTTCAATTCATTAAGGTTGGCAAGCAAGAGTGAAAGCATAGCCAATTGTATACACACTATGCAAAGTCATACAGATATAGCGCTGTTTAGGTAACAGACACCGATGTGTTGTTGAACTCGGAACGGAGCAACAAAAGCTTCCTTGTTTCCCTTTCTTCCTTCCGTTGGACATAAATACAGAGATATGACGAATGCCATTGACACATGATGCTAAGATTTTGTTCCAAAAAACCAAGTTATTGACCTTTAGTGTTGTCCTTAAAAACATGGATTTCATCTCGCATAACCTATCAAGCGTAACATTCAAACTCATAAAATATTCTGCAGTTAACCGAACATAACTCATTGTCACTATCCTTCAATAAATACTCTTACCTTTCATTTTCAACACAAATGCAAAGTACATAAATATAAAAGCAATGCAAGCAAGCAAAAAGCATACTATTTGTCGGTAACAGAGTGTCTATAGTTCCTGGATTTACAATAGCAGCAGTCAATGTACTTGAAATCGTGTAGTTTTTTTTTCTGCTTGGATCTAATGAATGAAAAAAAGTCAAAAGAAAAATGATTCATCGAAGGAAATAGTGGCTGGTACATGCTTGGAACGAACACAAGAAAATTCGGTAGATTGCATTTACACTTCATCGTTCATTTACAGGGGGAGCTTGGATTACTGCTTGCACATGACATTTGTCACACACAACGAAACAACTGTGAAGACTAAAAAATCAAGAAATTTGTGAGAAAAAAAGTTGTTATATCGACAAAACCTGCTGTCTTTTTTAATAAAAATGAGTTTTCTCAACCATTGCTAAATAGATAGGTGCATAGAACGGTTATGGAAAAGCTAGCAGTTTCGGCTGTGCATGTTTTTTGGTGTCCCTAACCCACGGAAACAAAAATAGAATGGAAACGCATATACTCTCGATGTGGCAGTAACATGATATTGATAGGAACAGAGGTGTATTCCAAAATTCCAAACAAACTAATAATAACAATGGATTCCTAGCTAATGCTCTCCTCTACGGCAATAAATAAAAGCATATGTCATCTGAAAATGGATTGGAATCACTCTCACATTCCAAGCGATCGACACATGAGTAAACAGAAGCCTTACACTTCCGCATGTCTCAAGACGTGTATCTGTCCTCCTGTTATATTTATTATCATGATAGTGGAGGAGCGTTTGTAGAAAGGTAACTCAAGTATTTTAGACTGATGTGAGTGAAGTAAGTGAAATGCTTAAACTTTTATCCACTCACGTGTTTATTCCTCTTGGATGAAATTTTGCTGGTGGTGAAAGTAGTGGTGAGACATTACCATGCCACTCCTACGACGTCATGTCTTTAAAGGAGTAAGTTCGACAACCGGCATGTATGGTTCGTCAAACTTTTTTTCTCACTCTAGCGTCTTGTCAAATCAAATGTGATGCAAGTTGATGCATTGTTGACGTTGAGACATGAATTACTAACATGTGTACCTCGTATTCTCAGACATTTTTATAATTCTGTGTCTGTCTGTCATGCATATGCACTTTGTTATGTTATGTTTGCAAGTACATAGTTGCATCAATTGCAATTTAACCCGTCAAGTGTATTTTGTGTGCATGCATTTTTCATCATCTCACCATTGCAGGTTGCAGATATGCACTTTTCATCAAATTGATGTTTGTATCATGTATTAAATATCTGTTTTAACTTGAAGATTGTCTTTATACTCCATAATCTTATAGCCATCAGTTTTTTAAGTCTCGTCCGCTTTAATAAAACCAATTAGGTTTGCTAATTCAACTACAGTAATGCAGTGTGACCAGACTCGTTCCACCTCAACCTCGACACAGGTTTTGATTTCATTAGATGTATATGCGTCGCTTCTCTCTTCCAGTCGAGTAAATGGATTACACTGGCAGACAACGGAGGGGGTGTTTTTCTCAGGAAAGCAAGCAGTAGAACGTGATGACTCACGCGTCAATTTGTGTGAAGTATTTTCACTATACCTACGCATGGATTTTATGTTTGGCATACACGGTTTCATTGCCCTTTTTTGCCGGGTTTTGCACCCTTTTTTACCGTTTTTTGCTCTTTGGTATGAAAAATCGAAGTCGGGTGACAAACCCTGTAAAAAAGGGTGATGAAATCGGTATTCCAAAAAAGGCATAAAAAATTTTATTCC
>JAQIXX010000523.1:0-56339 GCA_034700605.1 Willowsia nigromaculata | reverse complement strand
CTTGTACCAGACGTAATCTTTTGAAGAGCTTTACAAAACTAGCACGAAAAAGAATTTTTTGAATTTTGGCCCAAAAATGGCCCTTAGGGTAACAGGTCCTTTTGATATGGTGCAATATAGATATAAATCGTCAATAGTCAATAGGTCAACTCATAACAAGATTTCATGGTGTAGCCAGTATCCAGCAGTTCCTACGTTCTATGAGTATCAAGTGTGCTGGCTTATCTAATAGTAAGTGCTTTTTTCTTCCTGCATCTCTGAAACCTGATTTATGAAGGATTGCGGATTGGTATGGATTCATTCGAAGATAGAAATTGGTAGAAGATAATTTTTTAAGCATAGCGCTATCCACTACTGGGTGAAAATTAACGACATTAGATGGAAGCAATTTTTTTTAATGCAAATAAATGTTTAATTAAATAAATAAAACCCTTTTCTTACATTCGTGCAACTGCAAATTCTATACTGCAAAACATTTATTTACTTTGCTTTCTCATAATATATCACTGGTATAAAATTAAAACCATTTACTTTTCATTGCTTTGTATTTTTCTGACGCTATAAGTATACTGTCAGCTATGTCCTGTGCCGTTTTGGTTTGACCGTAGTAATCCACGAATTCGCCATCAGGATTTACCAAGTAAATAATGATTGTATGGTCCACCTATAGAAAAAACAAATAGGTAGGTTATAGGTTACAATTACAGCAACTATTTAGTTCATTGATTCCCAAACTAAATGTGATATTTTTATGCATTATTTTAAGGACATTTTACTCACAATATAGTCATCTTCCTGATCTCGTGGGCCAGCACTGAAGTAGACTCTGTATGCTTTGCAGGCCTGTTGAATTTGCTCGGTACTACCAGTTAATCCTATAATTTTTGGAGAAAACTCCTTCACATATTTGGCAACCGCCGGAACCGTGTCTCTTTCTGGATCCACAGTGATAAATAATGGAGATACTTTCAGACTAGTTTCAGATTCTGTGAAAGAAAAATCAAGAGTTGGCATTACACATTTCGTTGAACTAATTTAATATTTTTGGTCCTCAGTTTTATGCGTAACTGACACTTCTACGTCTAATGACACTTACCGACTACATCTGCTGCTGTAGCCATTTTCTCCATTTCTTCTGGACAAATGTCGGGACAATGAGTAAATCCAAAATAAATCATCACCCACTTTCCCAGGAAGTCTTCACTTTTGCATGGCTTTCCATTGTGATCAATCAGATTAAAGCGACCACCTATGGCTGCTTTTCCTAACGCTCTTTTGCGCTCCTTCGCTATGGCTAAAATTTATGAACAGGGAAGTTTAGTTGAGTAATAGTCAGCAAAGATTATATTATGGTGTCATAATTTTGTTCAGTTTTGAAATACCATATTACCTAGGTCTTTTTCATGTTTTAAATACATCATAAATCCAAGCATCAGTCCACCAATAGCTGCTGCAAGGCCCACACTTCTCCAAGATATCGGACTAACTCTATCCCCGCCTCTTTTTCTAGTAGGAGGAACGGAAGGATTGCTACTAGCCCCAGCAGCATCACTACTATAGTTGCAAGTTGCTATCTATAATGAAAGAGAATATTGGAACAGGAAAATAACAACAGGATAAGTAAACCTAAAGAAGATTGTCGTTTAACTACTAACCTTATAACTAGATGGAATTGTTTTCCTTTTAACAAAAAGAGTCTTCATGTTCTGTTGGTTTCCAAATAGAAGTGGAGAGCACATGCATTTTTTAGCGTCTTTGACTGCATCAGTTGAATGGAAAGAAAAGGAGGAATAACTTTTTGGGACGCCTTCTGCAACTAGGCGTTTGGTCGAACTATTTTTGAACAGTACGATCCGAGTGTTCAGAGACAAAGCTGACAGAATTCTGCAAGTCATCTTTTTACCGTCGTCAATGTTGATTCTTGACTTCGTCTGAAAAAAGCACTACCAATCGTTATTGGTAGAAGGTAGAATAAAGATCGTTAATCAGCGTAGCGCAGAGTAATCGATTGACAATTGATTGACAGCCAAAGTCTACAAGTAAAATTAACAAATAAGTTTTACATAAACAGGCAACAAATGACAGAATGGATAAAAACAAAGCCAAATAGCAAGCAAAGTTTTAGTGTATCATCGTTGAGAAAATCATTAATTACAATTACCAGTTGATTTGTTGATATAAACAATCAGCTTGACTGTTATTTATGACCTTCGATAACCGGCAACGCACAGTACAACGTGACAGTAGTAGTCGAGAGCCGGTACCCGATTTATCCTATTTTCATAAATTGGACACTAATTAAATACAACATTTTTTCTTCAATTAAACTTTCACTTTCTTTCACCACGGCCAAGGATTCGAAAACCTGTGCATTATCTAATCTCTTGTCTACAGAAGAAACCGAAATCAGCCTGGAATGAAGGTGTGAAATTACACTTGACTATTACGAGCAATACTACTGCCGCGATGCATGATTAAAGAAATGGGGAAAAGTAAGACGTATTCGAATGCGTGCATGTGATACACGTCACTTTTCATGCTTCTTTGCCTTGCTTTGCTTATGTCAGTGTGTAGTCATTATCATATGGTCAAACATCTGGTGATATTTTGTTGGATGGAACACAGAAAAGCCAAACTTGTTTACAAAACAAAACGTTATCCCATAATATTCAACAATAACACGTCAGTAGTCAGTGTTGTTTTGTTTGTTCGTGTAAAGAGTTTTAAAAGTGACTGTTTTTGCGGCATTTGACATCATTATTAGTGAAACTTAATGGAACCACTACTAGAGCAATTTTTGATTGACTTTTGTTGTCCTTGCCACACTTCTGATTTGTGAAATTCAGATTCCTAGCATTTAACCAACATCTCAACAATACGTATTCGACAGACTGGAGGCATTGTGGACTATGTAATTTTGTTTCCTATAGAAGCTAGAAAAGTTGGCTTTGTCTTTCTTGGGAAAGATCCGTGTCTTTCTAGATCGTAGAGGGTTGAAATCTGGCGTCAGCCAGCTAGAAAGTCAAAAGTTATCTTGTATTTTTAATTTAGAAGTTTTCCATTGTATATTGTATGTAGTGGGATGGCAAGCATGGTGCACTGCTGACAACTGATGATACTCTGGCTAACGAGCGATTCTGTGTGGTGAGTGGTAGTTAGTGGAGATTGCAGAGACATTCGGGACAATGCGGTGTCGTTACTAGCCATTGTAATCTAGAGGTGTCTATTGTGATGCCACTCTTTCATCATTCATCATACTGACAAATAAAGGTATGACATAGTTTTAGTATGACGTATTTGAAAATCATGTGTCAATAAGTAATGCAATATGGACATGTGGAATGCATTTGAGTACGTACGAAAAAGGTTTGCACTTGCAGTAATCTGAATCGTTTAATTTTCTTTTGCGAACTTCTAGGCAAAGGAGATCATCACTCAACTATTTTACCCGTGAGTCTAAAGTTTATATAAAATTGACAAAATGAGTAGGTCCAAGTCTGGAAGTCTGACAAGCATCGAAATAGATATGGATAGTGGAGATACCGCTTCATTGATCGGATCAAGCAGCGCAACAAGCGAGCTAGAGCAGTACCTTCTGGAACAAAAAAGGTCACAAAACAACAATGTGCTAGGATATCTTTCCAATGTTGGCTCAAACTTGGGCAAATATATACCGAAACGGGCAGGTGGAACAGGAAGTATAGAGGATGATATTGCAGTTAGATTCGGAAACTTATTTAGATCGGGTTCCACATCCAGTGGGGACAGTTCCGGTGTAAACAACTCGACATCGACAACTTCATCGTGTTATACTTTGGTAATTTGTGTGTAAATCAAAAATATCATGTCAATGTCTTTCAGACATTCCAATAACTATGCAATGGCTATTTTGTTTCGAAATTACAGTCGAGAAAAGAACGCATTATAGGCTTCTTTGTGCTTCTTGGAATGGGACTCCTTTTCTTTACGCTATCCAGTTTTTATATACCAGTGCTCCTCTTTGCAGCTCGGAAATTCAGCATTTTCTTTACTTTAGGCAGTGTGTTTACATTTGCAAGGTTATCAATCACAGATGCAATTTATAATTACATAACACATTTGTTTGAAAGTTTGAACTCACCACTCACCTTTCAAAATTCAAGCAAATTAGCAAATGTTAATATTTCTGTTGGTCTTTTTATAATATTCCAGCTTATCTATGCTGTGGGGTTTCTCGTCTTTCTTGAAGCATCTAATGAGCTCAGAAAGGCTTCCCTTTACCATCATGTACTTCGGATCATTATTTGCTACTCTATATTTTGCTGTTGGGTTGAAAAGCACCATTTTCACTGTTATTGGAATTGTATTTCAAATCATCTCGCTGATTTCATTTGTTGTGTCGTATCTTCCTGGCGGAATTGCGGGAATGAAGTACTTGGGTGGTTTTATTACCTCATCAGTGGGAAGGAGTTTGCCGATTTAAATTTGATGACAGAATTTGGAATTAATATATGGTGCATTGTGAAAATGCAATGTAAATAAATCATAAATACAGTTTGACTGCTATATAAAATCACTTTGGTACAGGTATGCATGCTTATTGACTTGTAATTTATGAACCAAAAAACCCGAGACTGAGTCACTTTTTATTTTTTAACTTATGAATTATGTGTGTTTGTCAGGATTTATGATGAATGAAGATGAAACTATGTAATTATGTAAGAAATGAATTCAAATAATGCAAAATGTTAATTAAACACAGCAAATGCCAAAATTATCTTTTTAAATTATCTTTATTGTTGATTGAACATTATTCACAGTTATTCATAGCGCATAAATGCTATTTAAAGAATCTAGTGTTTTTACTACGGGTAGTTTTCTAATGTATATGTTGCCTTAATGCATCCAGCTAGCTGTGTGTAGGAATCAAACAAATTTGCAGTACACTAAATATAAACTACATAAAATTTAACACTCGCAATAGTTTTATACAGAAAGGTATTTTGAAACTATTTTAATTGTAGGTATACGGTACACATAAGTACTGGTGACTGGATCTGCACTCCATCTTAAATAATATTGTCAAAATGATTATGTTTGTCTTTGTAGTATAATGAGTAATAGACTCGTAGTTTTCACTAACGCATATGTCCGTTGCACATTATACTCGCGTATTTTTAGTGATGTGTGATATTGTAATCAAAGTCTAGGACCACTCTAAATTGCATTCAAAATCATGTCATTCATGAAAAATTTTAATGATAGCATGAAAGACAAATTCTTAGCTACAGATGTGTGTGAAATTACGAGATTACTAGCTGATTTGCAATTTAATATCTGCATACCATGTGGTGGAAGTAAAGCCACAAGTGAAAAAGGATAATAAAAATAAAACTTTGAATTTTAACGTAATGCCAGAAATCAATATCCAAGGTCAGTACATAGCCAATCCGACAGTATTCCATGAGTTTGATTATTTTTGAAAAGCTATTATAATCGTGCTGTTGCATTGTACATTGCATACTGAAACCTGAATTTTTGATGCACACTACTAGCCGAACTGAACAAAGTTTGATTTACTCAACAGTCAATAATGCAATTTGATATGAAGCATGTTTTAAAGCGAAATGGTTATATAACGCTGGAAAACATGCACTGTACGTAAAAGCAGAGCACTTTAAAATTATAACAGCATTACAAATATTTCTGGGAAAACGTTTTTCAAAATCACAAATGTGTTATAAGTCTTGTTTTTCGGAAATTCACCTTTTTTGGAGGATATTTTTTAAACCTTAAGAATTCAGATTTATATAATTTGTAGAAACGAAACTAGATAACTTAACTTAATACACAAATAAGATAGCTCTCGCTAGCAAAATATATGCAACAGTATAACATACATGATCAATACAATACATAAAGTTGCTTGTATTTTTGGTGTTGAGAAGTATTGCCCCAATGGGCCCAATAGCTGCGCCCTATAATTTCGTGTTTCCTCAAATATTCCGTCTCCCACTAGTTGGATTTTTCCAATTCAAAAATATCTTTGTATTTTGTTTTTCTTTGATAAATAACGCTAGACGCTAGTTATTCATTTTTATTTGTTTGAACACTGGTAAACTTGGTTTCTACTTATAATCAATTTCAAGACATAGAGCAGCATATTTATGCTATGATTTTCAGGAGGATACCAACAAAAATGTTTAAGCTTGTGTGAGATTTGAATATTTGAATTAATTTTATCAACATGCACGTGTGGAGATTTTTATAGTCAATATGTATTCATATCCCTCATCATAACATATTTTTACTATAGCGTTGATGGTATATCATGTCAGCAATGTTTGTTTTGTTGAATTCATGATTCATGCATGCATTCGAGTAAATTTTATTGCGTAGAATATTTGGCCAACAACAAGAGATTGTTTTCAAAAATAAATTCTATACTGAAAAAGTATACGATACGTTTTAGAATATTGAATACCCTAATTTTTTCCATTTAAAATGTATGCAGCTTATCGCTAGCTCTAGAGTTCAACCCTTCCAACTGATAAGATATTAATTTAATTACATCGAATTACATAATACATTATAACAAAATTGGATGGTTAACAACACCATGGCATCATACATTTTTATATGCTGAGGACGCTTTCAATATTTATGGAAAACAAAGTAACTTTGGAGTATGTACATACAGTCAGAAAATCGGAAATTGCAATAAATCTGGAATGTGTTACATCCTTATTTATTTTTATAACAAACCATCCCAGTTCATGAAAGTTTACACCGCATGCAAAAGCATATTATCATAAATACACACATTAATTTGAAATACTCATATGAACAGTTAACTCAATTAGCTGATTCTTGAATTTTTACGTGTACAATATATTAATCATGGTTATATAGCGTTCATAATACAAATTGAGTATCGTATGTGCAATGAAAGAATGAAAACTCAATATACTAGATAATTTGATTTATTAAGAAACAACAAGTTAAGAAAAAGTAGTTTAGAATAGTGGAACAAAGGTTCCATGAAGGCATTGAACAAATTTAGTGTCAAACTCTGCCCGAGCCAACTCCTGGAAGGACTTGCTATCCAGAATTGCAAGGTAGTCCGGTTTGCTGACATCCCCTGAGCTTACCGGGATAAGAACTACTCCGTCGTCTTCATCTGTATTGATATCTGGTTTTGGAATGAAAGTTGGCTCACCACAGTACTCATTGCGTGAACCCGTTTTGTAGAGCACAACTTTCCCCGTTTCAGTGTGTACCTTGCATGCCTAGAGAGAGAGCAGAGAAAAGATTTCGTGCAAAAAATGAGCATCGACATTACCGACAGAGAAAAGTTGGAGTAATTGCATGTCTTTTCTGAAGATTATTATGATAACGGCCTCAGAGTCCCTTGTAGTAGGATACAAAAAGTACAAAATCATGCCTTACCGCATTTTTGTAATATCCGGAATCATACGTTCCAGATGCGTAAAAGAAGCGGTGCTGTCTCCCTTGATATCTGGGATTAATGGTTGGCAGTTCTAAGCCAGGTTCTACCATGCTCTGTGGCTTTAAAACTATAGCATCTCCTTTACGCACCGCGGAGCCCTGAAATTCCGGTATCGTTACCAAATTTTCGTCTTCTGTAATATCCTGCAACAAAGAACACAAAAATATTAGCTTTCTCTGCATGCTCGGCTTGTCTAGTCATACAAGTAATTCCGCAAATTCCTTAAGGAATTTTATTGCTTTATTATCGCAAGTTATAGTTCATGACGTTTTTAGTTAAACATGACACATCTGCCGTGTACACTTAAAGAATGTAGGCATTTTTTGTAAAATGGAGAGTTACATGATGTTGAATTTTATAGAGCAAAATAAGTGCACGCTGAAAAATCACGAAAACATGCTAAACATTCCACATTCGTCCTCAAGCGTCATGTACGCTTAAAAACAAGTGTTGTGTTTGTCATGTCATTTTGCATAATGGCATGTTTTTATATTGAATGTTTACGGATTGCACATGCTCATTTTAAACTATTTTACTCATTCTCACGATAAATTCAGTTTTGTATCGTTATAATCTGCATGTTTTGTTGAACTTTTAGATTTGGAACGTGCTTAGCAGGAAAACTAGAGTTTCAAAGAATATTAATATAACATCTTATTACTATACTTTTAAACAGTTAAACAAATTAATTTGTATTTTAGTCTTTTACGTGTTTCAACATTTCCTGTCTATACTCCTGCCAATTTTTCATCGATTGTTGTGCAAAAAGTTTCCTTTTCTTTTACTCCACAATTTTCTGGTCTTAAAATTATTACTTTCTGAACATTCAATTTTTGGCTTCATTCAACCTATAGATAAATTTCTGAAATATTATTCCACTACAAGTACTTACCACGACAAAACGGACTAATGGAATGACAAAACGATAGGCGTGAGATGGATCGTTACAAGAAAATTCGTTTTGACGTAAGGACTCCAAGTTAAATTTATCCAGGATTGCTGCACTCGGGTACGCTATGATGTCCAAAACAATCTGTAATTTAAAATGGAGCCACAAACCGATAAATATTAAACTACATAATTGATTTGAAAAATGGCATGCATTGAAATTGCATCGACCCTCACATGCAGAATTATAAGTGACATACGAATAACTTTTATTGTTGTGATAATTAAATCTAAAAAATTCCTATCATTAGCTGTTTTTCATTGTATTCATTTTTAAATGGTAATTTGAAGTATCTGCAACTTTAAATGCGCAAAAGTACCCATATATCTATCACTCCTACTGTATTATTAATGTACCCTCAAGGTCTGTTTCGTCAATCATCTAATTATGCACACAAAGACGTTTTACCCAACTATGTTTTTTTGCGTTCTTTGGGCAATGAGGATATTTATGCTGTTTGTGATGTGCATTTGTATTTCATGTAAAGTAAATTATAGCTACTGTTATTTATTGTCTACCTAAATAAACTCGAGAAGGGAAATATGCTTAATTGATTGTGATATATTTTCAAAACATTCATAAAGTTAATGTCAAACAATGAAATGAGTCACAATCAGTTGGAAATGTGTAAATACTCTCAACAGCAGGATAAATGAATAAATGTTCAAAACCGCCACATTACACGCATCAATTCTTGGCATTTTTTCCTGTAAAATCAATTTAGGTATCGTGCTGGGGAAGCCAATAAAAATGCAATACTTTGATGTAGATCTATTCTCAATATTTGCAATGATTTGTACAGCATGGCAAGTGGTCGATCGTTTAATTTGGTTTTGTGAACGTATGCTGCCCAAAAATGCGTCATTTTTTGTGGCTTTACCGAAAATTGCAAAACTGAAGTTTGCCAAATTACTGAATAAATGAGCTTCATTGCAGTCTATGAACAAGTTGTAATTAACAATTTGGTTTCGAACTTCCAAACAAACATACAACAAATTATGTAACTACACATATTATTTTAAAGTACCAACAATAGGACCTTGTCTATAGCAGTAGTTCTTTTTCCGTATTTTTGATATTCTTTCAGAGATCAAACTTTTATGAGTTTTATTACTACCTTCTTTCTAATCTGTTGGGATGCTTCTAGGTAATGAACAATTGTAAAACATTTCAAATGTTCAGTCATGTAACTGCAACCTGCAGTTATTATTGCATTCTTATTATTATGATCGATCATGAAGAGCACAAACAATGCACAAAATGATCGCGTAAAGTCACGCTGCACACAGTGAAACCAAGATGGATAAGAACATTCACAGCCAACAGAACAACAAAGTATGTATAATGTATGCTAAAAGCAATCTATTAATTATCTACACACTTAAATGTTTACGCAAAGTAAATTAACCTTTGGATCAAATGTCTACATGGGTGCACACGAAAGCAATATGTTATTGTAGGTAGTATAAAAAACGAATGGTTTAAGTACATGAAATGAGATTTTATTGTTTTAACATGTTTTCAATTAGTGTCCTTTTCGTAAATTGCGTAATATACCTTCAAATTATTTATGCCACGCAGTAAAAGTAATGGCATTATGTCCTTTGACGTGTTTTAGGATGGTGGCCGAATTTAAAAGCAGAATCATCTTCAACATGTAATTAATTTTTGTTTTTCCAAGAAAAGCATATAACGGGGCAAATTAAATTATTGAATTCAGAAAATTATAATTTTACAATGTTTAAGCTTGCAAAAGATGACCTTCCACGTTACAAAGAGAATAAATTACCTAATGTTAGGTGGACTAAAATATAAATCGTTTTGGCAAATATTCGTCTCGTTTTACCCCCAAACTGACACCGAACAAAAAATAGGCTGTATTGTCTCAAGAATCCTAAAAATTTAAAATCGAATTCTTCTTTCCTCTTCCTAAGATCATGGCAGTTGATCTAATCAGATAAATAATGTACAAACAAGAAACAATTTCCTTCTTAAATGTAATTAGCTTAATTCACCATTATCTGCTTCAAGTTGTCAACCTGCAAAAATTAAGTACATATTTTTCCATTGAAAACTACCTAATTTTCTTCCTTATGATAAGCGCCAATGATGGTTTGGTATTTTGGAATTGGTCATGAAAATTCGTGATCGTTTTATACAGTTATTCTTCAATAAATTTGTTGTCTGACGAGTTTGATTCAGAACGATAGTGTCAAGATCATTAAATCGATAACAAGAACTTTGTACTTGAAAGGCATGTGAGTAGAGATGCCTAATGTAAATATTTACACAAAACTTTACGATTGATCATTAACTAGTTAGTGTCTCAGTGTCTCATACCAAACAGTTTATGTAGGTATAGTTCTACTGTACTTAAAGAGAAAATGTTAGGCATTGCAAGTAGTAAGCAATAGCACGCAACACATATATTCAGCATAGAAAAGTGAATCTGTTAACCTGGGCCACCAAATGCAGGAGAAACAATGAATTGATTGTTAAAACAATTAGCACGATTTATTTCCAACTGGGATATTATTTTTATGAGTCCTCGATTACCAGTTTATAATCAACAATAATTATCATTAACACCTTTTTTCAGGACGACAAGTAGAAACACTCATCTTGTTGGTCCTGATCGCTTACATCATTATTATTATCATTATCAAGATCAGTCCTTCTTCTAATTCTAGAAATCGTCCGCGCAAAAAGTGATGGGAATTCCTTAGAAATAGCACGTATCAATTTCTGCTCGGAAATAGCCAGAGGGTCATCATCCAAAAGTATGCTCAAAAGTGCGGCTCGAATTTCCCTTAAATTATCCTGAAAACTACCCAGTAACGCTTGCAAGACTTGAATATAACCAAGTCTCACATTTCCTGCCGGATTTCCTATCAATCCATCTCGAATAGTGTCCATCAAATCCTGAGTGTCTTTTGATGCCAACTGTGACTTTGTACGCTGACATAAGCATATTTCATTAACAATCTTAAAGACCGAGTTGCAAATCGAATTGGTCGGGTTATCTGTCTCCATTTCCTGTCTAATTGGGTCATATGCCTTCTTGAAAAGGTCGATAACAATGCTAAGAAATCCCTTAGGCCGTTTTCGACTTTCCGCAAGAACTTTCAACAAAATGTTTTCCCTTGCACCCTCAAATTGTAGATTATAAGCAAGAATTAGGTTGATCAACGCGGCAAAGTCGACAGGCATCTTATCATATTCGCAGTCGCATGATTTTCCGAAACCATCTTCCACTTCCTTCAATAGAAAATTGATGAAGCCGGTTCCCAAAATTTCAAAATGCGCTTCCGGCATTGCCTCGCCACACGTGAGGAGACTAATGAGGAGATCGATTTGTTGCTTGAATATTCGTTTTCCTTTTATTCCAGCCATTAGCTCTCGACTCAAATATAACGGCAGAGATGTAGAAAGTAAAACACTCCTTGCCTTTCTATCAATGGTGCATATTATCAAGAAGATATCCAGTATCTTCTCCTTAATGCTCAAGGGATGTTCCACATGGTAAAGATGGACTAGATCTTGTAAAAACGCATGCTGATCCGTCTGCAACAATTGAGTAATTTTGAATGGATCACACTCAATGAGCAATTTCCGGAGTTTATCTAGTTTCGCTGCAATCTCGGATTCACTGGAACGCCCACGCGCACCAGAACATCGTTTTTCTCTGATTCCGTCCTTGCCATACTTGGACAAAATCTTGATGATTTTCTGCAGTTCACACATTGCTCGATCGGTTTTGGGTGATGGTGCTGCAGCCAATTTATCGAGAATGGATTCCACTGGAAGATTTGATGAACTTTCTTTGATTCTTTGGAAGACCTCTACAAGAAGACTTTCAGAAAGTGCCGGACCCAGCCCACTGGTCTCTTGTACAACGTTCACTAGTCTTGACCTTATTTCTTGAATGCAATGAGATGACGAGGATCTAGCCAACAAAGGCTGTCCGTTCCCTCTCGCATCTTCTGTACCTGTTTCAATGCCATCATTTGCTGTTCTCACCGACGAATCTGACCTATTATCCGGGTAATTAACGTATAACCTGGGTTCCGAAAATCGTGCTCTTCTGGGACTGTGCCTGTTATTGCGAGTTGTTCTGACATCAATATCAGAGCCGACTCGACGCAAGCTTGGTTTTGCTGTCAAAAATTGCTCTGAAACGATGTGTTTAGTCATGGTTTGGTCGCTGGTCGATCGTCTTGCTTTGTTTCCAGTGATGCTCTCTCCATCCCTGGAAAAAACTTTCACCATTTCCCGAGAGCGCTGATCCACAATCGAAGGATACTCACGAATTTCGTCCCTTAATGCCTCCAAAACTGTTGCACTTGGCAGGTCGTTCTGTCTAGCTTTCACAACGGCATCAACCAGAAATGTCAGGATACGTTCGTGGTTGCAAAAATTCTCGTCTGGTTCTGTAAAGCTTTTAGGTACGTAGCCAATCCTGCCTAGAATATCCACAACTTTGATCCAGTTTGTGTCTCGCTTTAATATATCCAGGAAAATTAGGTTGTCATTGTAGGAAAAAGAAAGGGTGTGGTCGTGATCCTCTGGACGAGGCTCGAAAGTGTACAGTCCACGGAGAAGCATTTTTTTGGTAACTGTATGTTCAAAATAAGCTAAGCCATGAATCATAATAATTCACAAAAGGATTCGTTTACCACAAAATAGAAAGCAATTATTGAGTATTCGTATATGCCATACGCAAAATATTAAAGATGGAATTACATTGCATAATAAAAGAAATTGGAGCTTTGAAGACTTACTGAAGTAATGATCATCCGACTCTAGTGCTGATACTCATAATATGCATAAATGAAAGTCATTAGGTAGCATACGGAAAAGCAAATTCCAGCAAAAGTTTTGAGACATAATAGCTGGTTCTGGTTACTTTTCAAGATGTCTGTATCACTATTATTGCTCAAGCATTTCAATATTTTCTACCTCTAAGATTGTCGTCATCAGATACTGTAGCATTTATAATCGTGATTTTTCTCTGACCGCTAACACAACGAAGTAGTTTGCAGTGAATAGTTTGATTGAACAGTTTAAAATATGTATCGATAATCATGAAATTTTGATGTATATGAGGTCCGATGTCATTAATTTATTGATTTCATGTGAAGCAAAACTAAAAACTCAATCTTTCAGCCTTTCTTTCTCATTAATGATATTAAATGTATATGATGTGCTTATATATTAAATTAAAACTTTGTAATGGCATGAATGACGGCATTTGATTTTGACCCAGGCACATATTCAGAGAAAGAAAATATTCACAATATTATCTTATAATGAGTTTTTAATTTATTTTAATACTGGTCATTTTCTATCGTCTGAAGCAGCCGCCAATTCAGTCTATCCGCCATGTTTTCATAAAATCTTTTACCCTTCTGACAGGATTTGGTCATCATTTCCATTTATAATTACACTTGATTGCAACTCTGCAGCAATTCATTATGTGCAGGTCTCAAATGCATCTTGTGCTACAAGATAATTATTTATTTTGAATGCAAATGCATGTAAGATATAAATACTGTTGACAGTTACATGCTGCGATGCAAGTGATTGTTAAAGGTGGGGTTTACTAATTACACAGGTCTTTGAGTCTTTGTATAGTTCATTGTATGCGTCATTCACCCCAAAGCTCCTATTATTAATCATGACTTTTTTGATGGACCTTGAATTTTCTCTCCTTGCAAAGGTCTACCTGCATCTGTGCATCTCCTCTCCCTACAACCTCGTGACGAGGTCGAAACTATTTTCGAAATAGTGAAACAACTTTTACTACTAAATGAACAATTTGTATTCATATTATGCATGCTTGGAATTCAAAGCTGACCTTGTTAATGGAACAATTAAACATTATAGTTTGAGACGACTTAATTACAAATTAAAAGCTAAAGCCAAGCTCTCTTATCGAATTGCACAATGCAATGGTGTCGGCTTTCGTTCGGGATTATAATACTTAATTGCAGCTTCATAGTTTTATGCCGACCACGCATACTCATAAATTCATCATTTGGTCAAATATATATCGATTTTTCCTGATAGTCCAAAGTACTTGATCTCAACAGTTCGGGCTTAAGTATGAATTCGATTTGCTTTGTTACAAAATTTGGATCGATTAGGTCATAATAAAGTTGTTACAGAGCATGATAGTTATTTATTTTTATTTTTAAGTAACGCAAACCAGTCACATCAATGTCAGTCAACGGAATCCTCCAAATATTTAGCAAATAATCAAACGTTTTAGTCTCATTACATACTGGGATAATTATAGAGAACTTCGTTAATGACTCTCTTGTAAATGATTGTAAACGATGTTTTATAAGCTATTTGATTAAAAGTCTGCAAAAGCAATTACATTTTTGTAGTAATTATTATTATGAGCTTTCTGACTAATTGAGAAAGAGTTGTTTTATTGCCATCCATTCACAACTTCCAACAAAATACACTCATGTTATATTATCGTTATGTTATTCGTTACTTTTCATTATTGTTTGTTCCATTTGGTGGACAAAATTCACTGGCAATTTTTATTGCTGTCCATATAATGTCTATTCATATATTAGTCAAGTGCAAAAGTAAAAGATGAGTTACAACTTCATAAAGAAGTTCGTCTTCAAATTATTGACAATAAATTGCATTTTAATAATGTGTTATTTACTATCCATTTATGATTGTAATGAGTAGATGTTTTTCTCAATATATTTTTAAAACATTTTTTTGTTCTAAAATTACTAGTTCTTGTTAGTGCCCATGTGGTGGCAACACATGGGTTGTCCTTTTTACTCATGTCCACACATAATAGATCATGGCAATCGTGATATTTTGGAAGTATTTTGGTTATAATCACCTTTATTATTTTTAATGAGCAATTGTCGCACGCATTTTTTGTTTGATTCAATGTTAGCTATATTACATTGATCTCAAGTTATTAATGAAAGGAACTTTTAATAACAAAATCGAAGGGCCACCAACAGAATGGTCAGCTTTTATTACACTAATAACAATTACAAAGTGTCTAATAATAACATTCCACTATCCAATCATCTTGTCCTGGCATGTGCCTTTTAACCGTTAAAAGGGACACGTTTTTATATGCAATGTCAAATTTTCTATTATTTGTACATGAATTGTGGTAATGAATTTTTTTCCCCAAAATGAAGTCGATCTGCATAAGGTTAAGAGAATAGTCTTCAGAAAATTATAATTAATTTGATATCTGAATTTGGGTGACCAAGTATTGGCGATGGTTATGATCATAATCAATGTTATCAACATGATTTTGAATTTTGTGTTTTTTGTACGTACTTTTTATGTAATATAAAAACCCAATTAACTAGAACTAATGCAGTATATGAAATCAGCGGAAGAAAATTTTCTTTGGAAAAAGAAATGACTGCAACGATTTGTTTGAATGCTACGAGGCATTTCCCTTACGATGGTTTTCGCAACATATTTATTAGTACATTGGTCCAGTTAATTAAAAGAAAATATTTGGAAAAAATGAAGTACAGATGAAAAGTCGGACGGACAAACATGATATAAACTAATTGGATATCTTAACCGCATGTGTGCCAACGATACAACGACAAAAATCAAAGGATTCTTTGACCAACCCAAGTAAATTTTAAAACAACCATGTGCGGATCGCTACTACCTAAGTACTCTATTCTACGATTCTACCTTATCATCTTCACATCATGAAAATGCATAATATCATAAAACAACTCATCAGCATAATCATGACATGACCAAACAGAAGCACCAGAAAGTACTTCTAATTCACCGCAGGTAAAGGTACGAGTCTAAATAAATACGTACGCATAAAATAGTTAATATTTTAAAGACATAATAAAGTCTTAAAACGTAAAAAGTGAGTGAGTGTGTGCCCGTCATAACGTTCCTTGTTATGTGGCATATATTACTAAGAGGAACATGGGTAGTAATAGTAATATGATAAGACTGATAGTGATAAAGATTATTGAATATATGAAGCTATTCGCCATTATATGCAGCACTTGAAGAAGATGAGTCAAACATATTTTTTGGTGAATGTTGAGTGGAAAGGACTGTGTGCCATCAAAATACAGTGATATTGAAGATCCCCAATGGCAAGCGTAAAAGTCTCATCCTCAAGATGGCAATGTTCATTCTCAACAAAGAGCAATCATGCTTGTTATTATTACTATTAATTTTATAAATATACTTAATATTATTGTGTTTTATGCTAAAACGGCAAACCATGTCTATTGCAAATTGTGATGTTACTAATACATGTATGAATTGTGAATTTTATGTAGCGTCTCCTCCGTTCTCGTCGAAATCTACCTACACAAAAATAGTTAACTCATATCAAGTCTCTCTCTCTCTCATGATTTTTTGACTGTATTTTATAATATGCTATTTATTTGCAGTGTTGAAGGAAGAAGATGTTTCACCAGTAGTTGTACTAGCGATCCCCTTTGGTTCTAGGTGGTTATGGAATGGTGGCGTTGCTCATAATGATGCATATGGGATTATGAACGTTATGAAGAAAAAATGGTTTTGTAACTACCTTCGCTTTGAAAAAAATTCTCCTACAAAAGCTTGCGCAGTTTGAATTTCAATCATCAATCGTTTTCTCGACTTCTTGTGCGCGCATCAACAGTGATCGTCTTCATAATTTCGGAGGAATCATTACAGTTTAGTTTTATCCGCATCGTATCATACATCAAATCTATAAAAATGTTCAAATACGTAAGTGCCAATTTTGTCATTCATGTGCTAAGCATCCTCATTGTTTTCTAATAATGATTGTTGATCACCGATTTCCCAAATTTTGGTAATCGAAATTGAAAATGAATTAGTTCATTAGTGCGGACTAAAGATATGTGTGTGGTCGTGTTTTCAAAATTTCATGCAAAAATGGAAATCTGCATTTGGTAGGATTTAGTGGAAATGCAAATCAAGTGAAATTGATTCTACTATTGTTCTGTTGTGATGTTGATAGGTTCTACTTGCTGCGTTTTTTGGACTGGCAGTTGCCCGTCCTCAGGATAAGCCCCAGGAAGAAATAACAATTATCAAGAGCGAAAATGAGAATAACGGTGATGGTACCTTCCGCTGGGCCACAGAACTCTCTGATGGTACCAAGCAAGAACAGAGTGGATACATCAAGCCAGGAGATGATCCAGAAAACGCAATCCAAGTGATGCAAGGGTATTACTCTACTTCCTTTAACCCTTTCTTTACCAGTCTACCATGAAAACTAAAAAAAGACGGACTCTTCTGTTCCTTGAAATGATCCTTTTTGCAAATTTGATACGGATAATTGAGCACGCATAAAAGAGTGAACGAACGGAGACATGCAATTTTTTGCTCATCGCTTTTGTATTTTCTCCCACAGATCCTATTCTTACTACTCCCCAGAAGGTGAGCTCATTTCTGTTACGTACGTTGCTGACGAGAATGGTTTCCAACCACAAGGCGAACATTTACCAACTCCACCACCAATTCCAGAAGGTATGCATACTAAACCCATGATGATGATGAATATATACTTAGTATCTTTATTTCTGACCATTCATGTCTATGTCTTGATATATTTATCCAACATTGCATTCTCTAATTTTAGCTATCCAAAAGGCATTGGACATCATCTACGCTAACATTGAAAGTCAGAAGTCTAAATGAGAAGATACGCAGATAGACTAGTTATTCATCCAAATTCTCTTAAGATCATTCAAGTCATTTATCTTATGTATCGTATAAAATAGTATGTGTTTAGTGTAAGTATTATGTTTTTATTTAATGGTCCATGTTGTCCCTTTTACCCAGTAAAATACTGCCAAAATGTATGGAAAATAAATAAAACTTCACCCCACACCCATTATTACCATGTGTCTGTATACACGCCACCAAAAAACCTAAGTCACATTCATCATCAACTTTCAACTCTCCAAAGTCCGTGTCACTTTATAAATTTACCATGATGTTATCTTTTTGTCCCATCACGCACCCATAAATGTCCAACAAAACGACCAAGTAAGTTGCAATTTTTTTTTCTTTTGTCCCATGTTGGTACTGGAAAAAGTAAAAGTCTCACAACGCCCCACTTCAGTGCAAAGCAGAAACAAGGTATGGAAACTTTTTTTGTGTTTCGTTACGTATGAGTATATTCGTTTATATTTTGTAAAGAACGTTTATCTTCCTGTCCTATAACTTTTAGGACATTTTGTTGTCGGTAAAGTATACATATGTAGCTAAATAAATAAAGACATGCTCATTTAATATAAAAATCACATAGTTCGCCTTCATATTTATTATCACAACCATCAACTAACACGATGACTTCATTCAAACTAAAACAGATCTGTTGTAGTTCCTCGTTTTTTTACCCAAAGCTGTTTGATGCCACGTTCGTGTCCATTTTATGAATTACATGGGCTTGAATCGTTGCATGCAACAAAGGAAGTAATTAAGAAATTCTTCTTACCTGCTCCTCTCTCTCAAAAGCATTGATATTATGGAGAACAAAATATGGGTCTTCGGTGAGGATTTTTGTTTTGATCACGGTTCCGGTATCCTTTTCTATTATGTGAATTCGGTTCTAGGTACGTTCAGGGAAACCAGACAAAAGAAAATCTTAAATTCGCACCACAGCTTTTCTTCAATACAAGATTCTCATTCTTAAGCAGTTCATTGAATCATGAGAACTATATCATACTTGTATTTGACAAGGCTTTAGTTGCAATCAATAATGGTTTCTCTTATTTCGATTCATGAAAATGACGACTGTATCAATGGTTGAGAAATAAAAATGAAGTCGTACTTTCTCCTCTGGGGTCCACTCAAAAGTATCTTTGAAAGCTTTTCCTTTGATTCCCATTTGTGCCAGCTTCATGCAATTGATAAGCAGTGGTTGTTCCATGAAAACGATGTAGTTTTCAGTCATGGCAAAAGTATGGAAGTAGGACATGCAGGTTTTCCAGGAGGATGGAATCGTCGCAATCACTTTGGCTTCCTTCAGTGCTATATATAACAGTAAATGATGATAAAAACATACGTTAGCAGATTAGTTTTAATGCATTCATTGACAAAACTCCATAAAAAGAAACTTGTATTCTCCGTATATTATATGGAATTGTAATACAAAAATTTGTGAACAAATTAACAAGCAAAGAAACATGTTCCCGATCAAAGAACATTGTTATGTAGCATCTTCACCATCATCATGATAAAAGGTTTTTTGTGGACGACCTTGGTTTTTAAAGACAATTTAGGTTTCCAATATTGTATATGAACTTGTCAAATGTATTTTTATAGACTATGATTTGCATTTTAAGAATTAGCATCTTCATCAAAGCTCACCACAATCATCTCTTGAAGGAGCAAGACAATAAAAGCTGACCGTACGCAAAATGTGTCCTGCAGTATTAGGTGTATGTCTGTGCGTTTTTGAGCATCGAAAAAAATTACGCACTTGATGAGCAAGCATATTATTCAGGCAGTCGCTTTAAAGGAAGGTATTTTCAAACATCAATATATCCTATGGGCAAAGTATGTGTAATTATTTCCACTTGAAACGGATAGTGTAGAGTGTAGTACCTCTGACAAAAGTTTCGTTGGACAATTAAACGCTCTGTAAAGTGATTCTTCTCAGACTAATAGTAATTCCTACCGTCATTAGTAGGCAGATGATAGTATATTTTAATGATGATTATGGGATTTCTCATCTGTTTTCATTGTTAATATAAAACAATGACCGCTAAAATATGTAAAAGATATTTGATGATTTGACTTAATGAATGTTTATGCTGATAAAACGAGAAAAAAACATAAAAAAGGCTATCAGCCTAATCTCATAACGCTATTTACTGAAATCTGAACAATGCAAATGATATGTTGACATTTGCCAAAACAAGACTCTGAAACACTGGTATTGAATTTACGTATTAGATTATTGAGGAAGTTACGCATGCACTTGTGTGTGCAATATGTTCACATATTCTCTACGATTCTACATTCGCATTTAGTGATTTTTTATGAAAACTGAAAATATCGACTTGTACACAATACATTTACATTTGGTTCTAGTTACTACACTAGTGCTAGAGCCTCAGACAAAAGGCTAGCTCTACAATTACTAAAACCAAAAATGAAATCCCATGTGTGTAACTTTGCGATATCAAATAAATTCAAGCTCACAAATTGTTTTGGTGTACATGCTATAAAACGCTACTCTCAAATTTTGCAGTTTACTTGGAGTATTCAAGTGGATTGGTTTTGTTCTGTAAGAAAATACTAGCGAAGCCAGCCGGTGCCGGGAGAGGATATTACAATATGCAGTTTTTATCTAGTAAGCAAGAGCAAACACAGCGTTCACACAAAAGGATCCTCTTCTCCCATCATGTAAATGAATAGCCAATTAAAATGCAAATAAGTACTTGTTGAGAGTAGTTTGGGGGCTAAAAATCCTGGAAATAGAAGAAAAAAACCTCGCTTCCTTGTCTTATAATTTTGGCTAATCCCGTCAACAAAGAACATAAGAAATAAAATCACCATTGTAATGTGCAATCTAACATCTACGGAAATGTCCGTGTAGGCATAATGCATATAATAGAGTATACCGTTGTAGTGTCATTCTCTACAACGAAAAATTGCGTGTTTTAAGAGGAAGGGGTAATGGGAAACGATGTGTGAGATGATGATATATTTGCCACTAATTAAAGAACACCACTGCTGCAGTGGCAAAAAGTGGTGGTCTAATGATAGTGGTACTCCTATGTAGTGAAAATTATGTTTTCTCTTACGCCTGCTTGCTTCATGTTGCAAAGACATTGAGCATAAAAACATATCACGTTGCACTAGACCTTTTAGACACAAAAAAAGTTGGCTCCGGTGAAGCTCTAGAGAAACGATGTATCCTAGAATCCTAGTTCAGTACCTTTTTTATGGCTCTGTAATATGAAAGGTATCTATAGACAAAATCTACTTCTTCCATAGCGTTTAGCTTTAATTTGTTATTGTGCAAACATAGATATTATCAGTTTACGTGCAAAATAATTTATGAATGTACGCCATTTAACGTGCTCCCATATTTCACTAATTTTCTTCCATGTGTCTTGCCATGTCATTCATAGTGACTGACTACTCCTACTGCTTTTCATGCAATGCGTGTAGCCAAAAACGAAAAAAAAGAATCGTGAGCTGAAGAAATTAAGTGTATTGTTCCGACGAGCAGTGCCCCAATTCTTGATAATATTCCATAATCCTATTTTTGTCTGCTTGAGGGTTCGATTGTGGGAAAGCAAGATATGGCATGTGTTTTTCTAATTCATCCTATGACTGGCTAGTCATGAATCATGATTTCTTATTTGATTTGGTTTGATATGGAAAAATAAGTATCCTCTTCCTCAATTTGTTCACGGGTCAGAAATCAAAATTAATTATAGCTTTAGTAGTGACGATGGTGCGAGCAGAGTCGCAATACGCAATATATTTCAAAGATTATGTTTCGAAAGTCATCCTTTATTCTTTCATGCACAGGACGTGTAGATTAATTCATGTATTACTAGAGGTTTGGGTCATCTTTACCTCATAATTCAATATCATTTTCAGCATCTTTATATGCACATTAGCCATTATGTTATCTGAGAAACGTTTTGAAATAGCCACAAGTGTAATTATGAATCCAATGTCCTGCTTTAAATATTATATCACAAAGTTACGAGTGCAGCTTCATGTATGCACATTATATACTGTTCAAGTGCTCAATCCCGTTATAAGTAAAAGCGATCGGATGATTTTAATGTTGGTGTTGTGCGTGCAAGTAGTCATAAAATTGATGTAGGAAAAGCCAAAAATAATAATAAATTAAAAGTCTATAGTGCCGAAAGATGTAAGAAGAAGAATGGATAATGTTTAATTTATTATCTTATATGGGTATGTTGATAACGACATTATAATGTGATCATATAACACCACCACCTCCAATATTGCGTGCAGTAAGTAAATCTTGTAATGAATGAATTACCAACGTGGTATGTTCAAAAAAGTTTGTATTTCATTTTGCGTATATAGTCTCTGGTCTCGTAAACCTTAATTTTGATAGCTTTCAGTTCCGTCTGCATTGAGGACGATACCGTTGGCGGTGGAAAAGATAGAGAGAAGAGGTGGTGTTGAATAATTTTAGGAAAAAATGTGCAATTGTGAGGATAATGATGCGAGTACGATGACGATCATAATGCTGATATAATTTTAGCTTACCATCTGAAGCTTTTCCTGTACCCGTCGGCTTTATCTTGATCACATGATATTTGCACCCCGTTAGCATGGATGACCTAAAGAAATAACACATTATGTCAGTCATCAGTCAATTTCTCATCTCCATACACAATGCAATTTTAGATTATTACGTAAGAAATCTGGTATTCGAGATATTGATAGTGTTTATGCATGTATTTTTAACAACTATGACTGAATTCGTTACAATATCCAAATACCGTTTATTTTCCAAATGATTACACAAAATCTTATATGGACAGCACAAATTGCAGCATTCCTAGGCTGTTTCTAGCATCTTATTTTGTAATTGACTATTTCATACTTCGATTTTATATATCGACTTAAGATATTTAGAATAATAATCATAATCATTGTCACGATGAAAAATGAAGATGACAAAAGCAGATTCGAAGACGCTACTTACCCTATATTCCATACGGTTCCGTCAGAATCTGTTATAGGATGAGCTGATACGAACATAGTCCCCACAACTTTGTTGTAGTCCAGCTACGTATAGAAAAATGCAGAAAAAACGTTTCGATTCATAGTCAAATTGTTTTAAAATCCACGCTATCATGTAAGAAGAAACTAAAAAAGGTACGCAAATTGCTGAAAGCAAATTACACACAAGTGATGTTACTAGTGATTACATTACACTACACGTATCATAAGTACGATTGCACAAAGCAGTGATTATCATTTCAAACAGAGATCATTGCATGATTGTGTTAATAACAATGTGACAGATTATTGCTTATTCATGCTCGACAGTTGCTGTAAACGAAAATAAAACTCTAACAATGAGGATGAAAGCAAATGACTAGGGAGCACAAATTCCAAACCCATTACATTATGTATAACTAGCTTAAAGGTAGCATATCAAAGCAGTTTGATGAATTCTTCGGCAATCATTTACAAATCCTTCAAATCCATCGCTCTCACACACGCACGTAAAAACATGTATGCATATATAGATGAAAACTGACTGAGATGATAAGATGCGCAAGCGCTCTAGCTCATCTTCGCCAACTTTAAAGATGTAACAGAAATTTGAAATATTGCAGCTAATAACGATTTTCTGAAACCCTACGTATTATAGACCTATTACGGCAATATTATGACAACTGTGTATATTTCGAAGAGTAATCGACAACATTGAACCATTGAACTAATCATTTTATGCAGTCTCATCATTTGTCAATCGTCGTGCCAAAGTTTATGAAGTACGCATAATAATATCCTGTATTTTTCGCTACGCATTTTTCACCCCACTGTAGGTACACTATTTGTTGTGTGGGATTAGGATGAAAAATGAGGTACCATGCTGACTGCCAATCATCTACTTCGTGGACACGTCACCCTCACAGTCGTCTTCATAGGTTGCATGACCACCACCACCGGTAGACATGACTCAAAAATGCATCTGATCTGATGGGTCGACAAAATGGATCCTAATGATAATTGCAGGTATTCTGTCGTTAACAAATATAATTTTACAAAACCATCGGGGTTTCTTGAGTTAGGACAGACATGGGGCGATCAGCAAGAGAAGTCATGTTTGTAGCTTCACTGTAGCACGCGCTCACTGACACTTTTTTAATCAAATCATTTATTGAATATTCTACCATCTTTTTGGCATGCTCCATTTTGTCTTCTTCGTAAAGTTCCTTTCTCCCTGAATACATGCATGAACTCTTGTCGTGTGTGAAATAGGTAGCCTCAGCTTCTTACTCCATTAGTTTTGCATTGCTCTGCTAATTAGTTTTCATATAAAAAAGAAAATACTATTATTGCTATCATCATATATCAACCTCTAATTCATAAATTATGGAACGAATTAGATGACATGTTACGCAATCGATTTTTTTGTATTTGTCTGTATCTTTGAGTGAATGAGTTTCGTCGTCGGATTATAGTAATGATTTCTTTCAGTTACTGCTTAAGTAAAAGGTGATGGATGCACAGCATGTCACTAATAACATACTCATGAACTTTGTGGCACTCTGTTGCATTTTGATTATGTTCATACATGAAGATGCAACGATTGCACTTCTTTTTTCTTCTTTGCATATTAAACTGACTTTGAACAAATACATTGAAAAGCTAGAGTATGTCGTGAGTCCAACTGAAAATACGGTTGAAAGGATTTTTATAGAGATACGTACGTTATTGTTGCTTGTATATACAATATATAGCTAAATATAAGCTTATATAATTCACTCCATCAACTAATGAGTTATCTTTCGCTTGACATTTGCCTATTGTTTGTTTATTTATTAATTTATCATTTTTGTCAAAGCGAGAAGAAAGGATCACTTGAGAAATACATTTACTCAAATAGGCATAATGGTCCACTCAGCATACTAGCACGCAAGCGAGTCTTTTCCATGCCCATATCAAGACTTATTAGTAAGAAAAGCTAGAAATATGTTTGATTACTGGGATGTTTTTCGGATGCGGACTGTATCAACCTAAAGTTCATTTGTAAATGACTTCAAAAATGAGTGTGAGTTAGATGAAAGATGACCCAAGGTGATTTGGCAATGGGCTGCGTCTTATCACGCAATAAGAATCATCAACTGTGAGAGAGCGAGATGAAGATGAGCTGCTCAAACAACAAGTTATGTCATTCATTACCTTGATGATCATCATCGTGAAAAATAACAAATAACAACATCAACAAAGAAGTTTACAGACATACATAAGACAGGACGGTAGACGACTAAAAAAAGTAAACAATACTTAAGAATGAAAACGGGGACAGTAATCTTTCAGTTAGTCATCTTTTACATATCTGGCTTGGTGCTCTTTTACTCTTACCCCAACAGTTTGCGCTTTTTTATAGCCAGATGATCTAATGAATCGTGCACTTAAAATGTGCTAAGCTTTAAATACCAAAAAAAATGCTAAGTTTAAAAAGTCAAAAGAAACAATAGTAATAATAATTAGTGAATTTTACTACATATTATTACGATTCTACTTTTTGCTGTTGAAGCAGCAAAAAACTTACTGTAACAATGCCTAATCTCATAGCATATAGTATGAAAGTTTTGTTAAATACCCCTGCACAACAATATGTAAATCATATAGTTTTGTCGCTGCAGGGTGAGGGATTGAAATATTTTGAATTAATATCTATTTACATGCCATAACACATTATGATTTAAAAGCTTAAAATAAGCGTCATGTGAAGTGTACCCAACCAACCAATCATATATATGATCGTTATTGATAAAGAATTTCCCCAATCCATCAAAGAGTGTGCAATGTCTTTTGGGGTAAATATTCACATTTGCAAAACTTTATTTGAATATTTTTCTAATTTATTCTTATCACACGTGTGATTTTTAAAGAAAATTCATAAAAGTGTCATTGTTTGAGTAAAATAAATAAAGGACAAGCATCGACTTCGTATTTCATGAATGATTAATGATTGTGTGTAAACCAAATTCTAAATATTGCAACAAAAATCTTAGTACAAAAGCTGTATCGTTACATTTATTTCTGAAAGTTTTTAAAATGTTAAAATGTAGTTTGCTCAGATAGATGTTTAAAATATGGTCAGATCTGTGGCTCGTGTCAGACGAAGATAGTGAGATCCATTGGCAATGTAAAAGTGTAACCTGCAGGAATTAAGTTTTTATCATATTTTTAAACAAACATATGCAAAGCCTTCCTACGCTGCAGTCGATTAGTCCGGTTAAATGCGATTATGTCACCGTTACCTTAATTCTTACACGGCAATGGTCAAGCAAGTTTGCAAAATACAATTATTTGTATATAATTTCTGATCCAAATGCATCACAAGATGCACTTTGTCCCTACTCAAAAATAGAGAATTGGATTCTTGTAAGTTGCACATTATTGCAGATTGCAGCAACCATGAGCATGAATATGAGATAAGCTAAAACTGACATTTACTGCTGCATATTTTCAAGAGGATGATGATGACGATATGAAATTTGAATACCTAAAGGACATTGCCAAAAATTCAATGGACAAGTACCTCAGCTACTACCTACAATTTAGCTTATTATACACCTTATTAAAAAAGGAATGTCGTGTTTTCCACATCTATCTTCTCCTTTCTTTAGCTGACAAAAGTGCATTATGTAATCATCAACCCTTCTTCTTGACTCATTTTTAAAAGAGGCGAATTTTAAACAACAATGACAGTAATGCATGCGATTATTTTATCGGTGTTTCTCTCACAGTTATGTTGCTTTGCTCTTTTATTACTGGTGCAAAAGTTGCGTACACATTGTCATTAACTTTTGTTGCTGAAAATTCCGCCAAGCATAATATTTTAATATAATTTATTTTCAGAAGGATTACTCCTTTGTATCCTTTCCTGCTTTCCTTAACTGTGCATACAAGACACATAACACGTACATACAGCAACACAAATGTTTATAGCATCCCACCTAGACGAGAAAATTATCAAAATGTCTTTCGCCTGACCATTTGAGTTTCTCAAGTTTTTGATATTTGATAAACGTGGATGTCCATGGACATCATGATTATTCTAAAGAACGTCTGCTGAAGATTAGACTAGTGTGCGGGGCATAACAAACACACACGAGAGAAGAATCGCCCCTTTTATGTTTCTGCGCTTTCAAATTAAGCGTCCGTAAGTGTTGGTGGTGGCATTATGTCCCATGTTCCCATTATCATCATCGTAACGCACTCCATTCTACCTATTCATTATCTCTTTATATCCACATAAAAGAAAGAAAACAGCAAGAACGGTTTTTAACGGTTCGTAGCAGCAGCAGCAATGTAGAATGCAAAAGTCTTTTTGTGTCTGCTCTCCGTCTCCTTATCATGCATGTGTGTGTGCAATACAGTGTACCTTACTTGACTGGGTAATTCCCATTGTTATTTGCCCCACTGAAGAAGAAGAGCGACACTAAAAGGGGACCACATGGGGATAGATTGTCCCAAGAAGAATTTTAAAAGATGACGATAATGTTGATGACAAGATTAAGCCAACTTTGGCAATATTATATCGAACGTAATAAATTTTTGCATTGGCAGATCTACCGTAAAAAGAGCCATATTATTTGGACAAAGACGCGTCACAATCATTACTATCAGCATAACTTTATTATTATGCAGAAAAAGTGCCTTCCCCATGTCTCACCAACTTTGTCGGAGAAGAAAAATGAAAGGAATTAAGATGTACTCAACTGATACAAATTTAATAAGTACACGCGTGAAGACACAAAAATGCGCATATTTAAGTAGCAACAACTGCCACTTTTATTAATACTACAAGGGTTCTTCAAAATGTGTCAACTTTCATAGGCACTAAAAATATAAACTTGGTACGGAAAGACATAATGTGATGTATCTCTGCTTGAAATCTAGCAGGAGAGGAAACAAATGACTCATAATGAATGAACAAATAGGATACAATGACACAATTTGTAAGGCAGCGATGATGTACCATTACTTCTAAGATCGGTGTAAGGAATGATGATGTATTGTATATGGATTATGAATGTCTATTTATGGCACTAAAAATGTCATCAACGAAATATTACGTGCGTGTTATGCAAGTACCAATAAAAGTAATCGAAAGTCGAATCCTTCGCCGCAGTTGCATGACTGCTGATGGAGTCATGAAAAGGGAAAGGAAGGAGGTAGTCATAAAAAATATCCTGTTAAATTTATTGCAAATACACCTTCAAATTTATGTTCTTGGGTTTATTAGAATCGAAATTATCCTGCAAAATTCTAAATTAACTTTGGTCAAACAAGTTTTATGCATAATATATAGACTTACACAGAGGAGAACAAAAATGGAGTTCATAAGTTTATGCGGCTTTCATTTTCAAGCGACAAAAGAGAAGCGAATTGAGATTCACTTTGCATAAAGCTACTACCTCAAACAAAGCTGGATATTTAATATTCTACACAAATCCTAGTGACTGGAATTAAAAGACAGAGTTATGCTCTTTGAGAAGCAGAGGAAGAGCATCACAGAAAGCAGTCAAAAATGTCTTAAAAGCGTGTAAAATAATGAATATGATGTAATTTTGTGAACTTACACGCTCCTTTTTGTCAAGCGTCTCAGGGTTGATGGTATGAACAAAGCAAGTTTCAGAAGCGGCAAGTACTTCGTTTTCAATACGATACATGGCCGTTGTATTATTGTCCGTCAGATCCGTTGGCACCTTTTGAAGGTAAAGTAGTCAACAGTAATCATAAAAAATACATACCAATTTGAGTTTCTTTCAGATTGAAATTACATGGCATTTTCTCTACTTTTATTTCATTGAACCTGAATGCTGTTCTTAGAAACACCTCAATCAGCATCTTTTTTGAACAACGTATTATGGTATGTTTGTTAGGTTAACATCTTGAAAGTGTAAAGACTATTTGTAAAACTATTTGCCGAAATAACAGTCAAGTAAAGGAAGGACATAAAGTGCCCTATTCGGTCGATCATGAGACAAAACTAGCCAGATATATGGCATCTTATGACCATGGACTTTGTCGAGATCCCAACTAAAGAACGCCGACATTCACTCAGAACGACATTTGCGCAATGTCAACAGTTTTTATGGAAAAATATAAAATATTTCACAAAGTTGCTGAAGAATAGAACAGAAGGCGTATTTTATATGTACATATAGCAGTTTTTGATGGCATGAGTGGTTTTATTGCAGAGATTCTTGTCAAATGTATGAGTCTAGTATGTATGAAATTGAATGGACCATAAAAAAGTAGTCATCTTCCTTCCTCTGCAGACGACTTCTGTACAAACGGAATGATATGGCGCAAATAAAGTAGACTAAAGTTTTATTCAATGTTACTGCAGTTTACTGTTGACTTACAAGTGTAGAAAACATCCGATGGAGGAAGCCTGAATAGACAAGAAAAGGAAAATCCAGAGATCAATAAATGGGCTTAATTATTTCTGCGTACGTACATACAATGAACACGGATTCAAGCATTTTCCTTAAAAACCATTTTAATGCATGCAACTAACATATAGTGTGACCTTATGGAACTAAAGTATATGACTTCAGTGGGTAGTCTAATTTTGTGTTACAATTTGATAATGAAAAAACGTGTGTGCCCACCTTTATTAGGATCCGGATAGGCCTTTGTACCTTGATGGAATAAAGATAAAAGGAGAGTGAGACCCAATAGAAAATATCCCAAAAAACTGAAGCTCTGAAAAAGTTTTTATACCAAATTCAGCAAAAACAGGTCTTCTAGCAGCGACAGCTCGAGTATAAGCCTCTGACTCGAGCATCTTTTGACTGTAGGCTACCTGAAAAAACGTAAGAACAAAGGAGGTACTGAATTGCAACAGGACAGACATATAATTCAGGATCAATAAAATGTTCTTTAATTTTATTTATGGATATAACTTAGCATACACGAAAATATGCATTTCATTAAAATAATAAATTCGAAGTACAGGAAAATTTTATATCAAAACAATCACAGTATGCAATAAAAGCAGGCGCAATCCATATCCTTTGTTGTCATTCCTAATTTTATCCAGGTGTTCATATTTACGTGGGATACACAATGATTATTTTTGTGGTGGCGATGCGGTGGTGGTTGCAAAGAACGTTTTGGGAAACATATTTTCAACACATTGCATAAATTTTGTTTGTCTTTTTAGTGTTTAAACAGCACAAAATGTCATGAAAATGCAACTCGAGAAGTATTTTTATGTTGGTTTCTTGTATGAGAATTCATTATGCGTGCACCCACAGCAATACAATGAAAAATCAGATAATCATTATTAAAGCATTATTTCTTGCATGGAATTTACACGACTTTTGTAAATCACATCAATACATGAATGTCTTCATACGTTTATTTTCAGCTTTCATTTTCATCTGACTACTTGACTTTAGCCTATGAACGGCTCATCAAATCTAATTGGGGGAGAGTCATCCAAAATCCGAAATAGCTTTGTCTAAACAGATGTATTTTGAGCTGGCTATTAATAAATGCACGAGAAAAGGTGAGGAGGAAAGCGGATACGGTTATAAATAATGATGCAAAGTTTCAAATAAGTTGCATTTATCTTTTCTCGAAGAAAATTCCTATTTTTGCTCTGGCGAAGAATAAAATTAGATCGGTTAATTTTACACAGGTTCGAAAATAAATTGCTATTTAAAAGTTGAATACGACGGAATTAGAAAAGTGCGCTATAAGCGCCTGCTGATGCTTCTTCTGTAACTATGAATAAGCAGATCAGAAATAGCTCGCGTGTGAATAAGTGTGCTTTATAAATAGGTGAGATGAGCTGTGGTATGATCCGTCATTCTGTGATGCGATGCAAAGAAGAAGAAAGACGAGAGAAAACAAGATCGAACCCATGCATTTCCAATTTTAACAAATCCAAAATTAAAAGTTTCATATTTAGATTACTACTTTTAGACATGCTCAGCTTAAAATGAGGGATGTCTATGTATATCTTTTCTTCTTTTACACATTTCCCTTCTTCGACTTTGGGTCTGCCTTTATGATATGATCGTGATCATCCTGTTGGCTTTGCTTTTATTCTGAACTCCAAGGAAAGATCACTTTACTTGAAAATGCTCTCAAATATGCTTCGTTTCCGATTTTATGCTTCACCTTTTATAAATAAAGCGACGGCCGAAATTAACTTTTGCAAAAATAGCCCTCACAGTCCAAAATTAGTGCTAGCAGAGCCAGAAATACATTGAAGAATCTTTAAAAATTCATAAATATGCATTTTTTCCACAAAAATCATGTTTTCAAACACAAGCAGTACACAACGCATCTTTTTATAAACGTTTCATTCCATTCATGCATGTTACTCTGCCGATGTATATTTGACTCAGGCTCGTTGATTTTCTAATGTTTACTTCGTTTTTTTGTGGAAAACATTGGTGAGATGAATCTCACGCAAGTTTTGAAATCGATCGATTGTATTGATGCTGCATATAATCGAAAAGGGAATTCGGAAGTGGTAAACCAAGTGATACACTCTTTGTTTGTGTAAGTATAATAATGAATGAAATTGACAAGTCCGTTGCAGCGACAAGAACTCACATGAATGAGTTTGACAATGACCTGCTATAATGGACGCATGATTTACTAATGGATTAGTCGTACTTTTACACTACGCTACTACGCACCTATGAAATCAGTAAGCCATTTTCCCGACAGAACTTGCTACTTACTTCCATCTACATTATTAATGTATTATGCCTTACTTTATCCATAATTTAAAGAGAACAAAGCACTCTTGTCTCCAAACTATGGTCATAATGATATGACCAGAAGACAAACTGTATTATACTGGAATTTTTAAGAAACAGGACATATAGGCATTGTGCATGTGCCTACAAATTGTGTGCATGTTATACATTATGCATTATGTTTGCTACAAATACATACATCTCCCTCAAGCTACTTAAGCAGTTCCTGTCTTCCGTGCGCATTTGAGTAGCATTTTCCCATGATGATATTCCTTTCTCAAGTTAATGGTTTGCTGAGTACACATGACTTGAATAGGTAGATACATCACAAATACGACTGTAAGAAGATAGTTCCTTATTAAACCTTCCAAGATAAACCTTTCATCGAGCTCAACTTTTCCTGTGAATGGTAGAGGCTTGCCTATTTGGCATTTCGTCTGTTGTATAAAAATATCCACTTAACTTAAACAGGACACACGACGTTACTTGCACTCTATCACACGAACTTGAGCTGCCTTTTAAAAACTTAAGAAGCTTCTCAAAGGGGAGAAGAAGGTAGCATGCAGAAAATGAAGAGCTCTTCTATGTTCCTCAGTGTACTTTATAATGCGTTTACATTTCAGAGGAGAATGCGGGATGTTGCTGCGTTGTGTTCAACTGTACTATAAAAGCAATATATACAGCAATAGCAATGACGGCCGGAAATAGCCAATCCCAGTCAATCCAAAAACAGAATTTTATTTTAGGTTTCAAGTAATTTTTAGAACGCCCAATACCAAAATGAAACTTTGTAAATTTAAACTTTTAATAATAATTGCCAGAAACGGAGGACCAGATGCTTCAAACTATTTTAAACTCAATCTATTTACAGCTTTCAACAAAATAACTACTACACAAATAATTCGGGAAGAGCAGAAAATAAACTTTGTGTGTGACTCCTATATTTATTCCCATCACCGCACCACCAACGCCGCATTACCCTCATCGTGAAATTCCTCGTTTTAAATTTAAATTTTTCGCTTTTAGATTGGCTAATTATAAAATGTCTGTTTTTAACTTGCCATAGCATAGAAGAATAAAAGTCATCATGAAGCTGGTATTTTCTTTACTACTTTATTTTAGGATACTTATTTCTGGATAGGTATATAGCCAATTTATAATTTGAGAAAAAAAGAAAGTTTCGGCTTATTTTAGTCTGTCATATTTATAGATTCAGAGCTTTGTTGGTTTTCCATCGAGCGCCAAATGAGGTAGAAACGGTATTACTTTTACTGCATTGAAATGCTTTTTGTGTGCTTTTAGCTATTATTGAAGCAGGAATAACGATAATGACGACTATGTACCTTTCCATCTTTGATGTCAAATTTCGATATCATCGCCATTCCATCCAGGTAGCTTGAAACGCTGAAGTCATCAAGATCGTAAAGTGAGGGTCCACATCTCATTAAACGGCCTTTGTACAAAGAATATATTCATTGCCATCATTCAAATCATCAGAATCACAAAAATTAGCATTATGATCGAGAGAATCCTTCCTTATGAAGTGTGGGTTTCATAATTCTCCAACGTATGACTCCATTGGCGTTCTTACCTTCAAGCCAGTCTGGAATAACACCTGAAATAAATAAAGTAGACGGAAGACAGAATTAAAAAGAGTGTATAATACAAGCTTGTAATAAAAAACTATCGCTGATTTATTATGCGATGTACATTACATTACGTACACATGTATTATGTGGCCTTCATTAATTTTGGAATCTGGAGTGAGCACTCATTCAAGTGCTTCTTCTTCTTTATAAATGGCCCTATTAAAGTTTACTTTAATTTTCAACATCCTGTTGAGACATACATAAATGGCCTCCTACTGCGGAATATGGACATCTAATAATATGCGAGCATTGAACGTGAACGTGACTACGTCTACGTGGCAGACGATGATCTGATAAGAAATATAAATCTCTCTCCATTAATTAGCTAGATACGATGTATTCATCCTCGTCTACCTAAAGTGAATTAATTGCGATTTTGTGACATTTCTTGAGTGTAAACATTGCAATTTCGCCTTAAAAATTTCCGAGTGTGCGTGTGTACGAATGCCCCATCGTCTGGCAAAACGCACACTCCATTCTACACTAGTACTCCATTGATGCTTATCAGTTGTCTTGTAACCAAATACAAAGAAAAAAAATGAAGACACTTTCAATTTGCATATTAATGGTGAATCCTTTGAAAAACTGAATATTAGTGAGGTTGAGTATACAAATTAAAGTCATCATTAGCTATGCACAGGTCTTTAATAAAATGAGTTGGTGAACAATAACTAATAATGAACATGTAAATCACGACGATTGTAGCACTCTTGAGACTAACTGGCATAGTGTAATTTTTATAAATATGATTATGATTTTTCTTCTTTTCTTTGTATTTTTCTGAGAAATTATGACATGCGTGCTTGACGACATGGTCAAGGCCACTGCACTGGTGACTAGCCAGCACAATTGTTTGCAGTGTGTTTATTTTCGTGATTAATAGGCAAAAATAACCTACACCTTTCAAAATTGTTACGCATCATCATCATTGTAACATAATGCGAAAAAACTCAACTTGCATATTAAATAATATATGGATGCAAAAAGGACTTTATGCAACCGTCAACTCACTATTAGTAGTTCACTACTGAATATAAAAAGTGGAATTCACATCTTTTATAGAAAGGAAACCTTTTGGAAAAAATGTGAATTCTAATTCATTAAGCAACGCAATTACGATCTTGTTGAAGTGAGGTAATTACATGTATCAATGAGATCCGGTCACGCGTACTCGGACCATTTCGTACGACATCAATAAAATTGTCATCAGGGGCGTTCAGTACTCCTTTAGTAAGCTTGTTAGGTGAAGTATAAATTCATATAATGCATATACTCAAAATGGTTATTCGCATTGAGTTTTAGATCTTTCAGATGGAAAATCAATTCATGAGGCGAGAATGATATAGTGATGACTAAATTAATTTCAATTTAATGAATATTGTTTGTACTCGTGTTGGTACTCATTGAAAAATCTTGTAATTTTTACTTGTATATTTGAAAGGCAGCAGAAGCTATGAATGAATGTATCAGACATGCAATTTCGTGATAGTGATATAACGTTACACAAGTTTTCAGTGTTACGTGAGGTCTCAAGAAAGAAGAAACCAACATGCAACAATGACTTAATTTCAAATCCTGAATTCGGTTGTAAAACACACATTGAATCCGGTTCCATAATAAATTATGATGTCATGACATGACGTTCCATCCAACTAACATAAGACACAAACCATAAAAGAGAAAAAAGTTGTTTAAAAATCCTTTCTACCTAGCTAAAGGATGTAAGTAAAGTAGGTAGTAGTGGTGAATGCTGGGTACATGAATCTGAGAATAAAATGAAAAAATATACCTATGTTCACAGCTTGATTGAATTCCAGCTTTTTCTCCAAACTCTAGAAACGAAGGAAGCATTGAGCATTTCAATTTTAAAATTGACACGAACCAGTCCCATTCCATACAAACACAGGTCTTTGGAACAAGGATATATACTGCTGAACAAACTATTTTACATAATGTGCAAATATCTTTCAATGATTTTTGTGGAATTCCTATTGTATAACAAAGATCAATTCAAAGTCATGAAAAGTTTGAAATCAAATATTCACTCAACATCCCATTTTAAAGCATACTCCTAAAGTATAGAAAACATTTCAGTAAGTTACTTTTACAATGATCAAAAGCGATACATGCACATTCTAGAAAGTCCACTTGTGGATAAAGTATGATAAAGTTATCTTATTCTCTTGAATGTAACCAATCAAAAGCTTCCACAAACAAGTGAACTGTGATGTGGCAAACTTAGGTTTGGTCACGCCGACTTTAATCACTTGTCTCGTAAACTTCTCTCAGAACCAATGAGTCGTGATTGAAGGACTCTAGCATTTATGAAGAGTCTATAAATTAATAAGTTTATTGATTTCTCTGTAAAAGCATTCATATTTTTGTCTACTACAAAGTTTGTATTTGCCTTTTCCATTTTTTGAAACTATGCTATATGTGACGCTAAGACAATGAAAAGAATGTATGCATCACAAAAGGAACGTTACGTAAGATGACGGGGACATGAATGAATACCAAAGTCTGAAATTACCAGAATATCAGTCACACGATTACGCATTGTTTTAATGATGATATACTTTCCATTTGCAATGGAGGAAGAAAATAAGGCAGTTTTGGTTATCTGAAACTATTTTTTGCTTCCTCATGTGTCATTTTCGTGTTTAGTAGCAAAATACCAATTTTTATTATAATTTTTATTGCAGAATTGACATATGCGCATCCTGTAACAAATAATTATGCATAGATGACTCATGTTCAATATCTTTCACTCGAAAAGGACATAGGAAAACGGACGTACCCAATAATTTTCAACGGACAGACTTGTATTGAGTAACACCTCACAATATCGTATGAACGGACACTCTGGACTAGCAACTTTTGTATAGTTCCTTAGTGCAAATTATAAGAAAAACTTAAAATAGGCAAAATTTTGTTGTTATCCAGGCGTTAATACGTTGATCTATTTTAATCTGACTGCTGATGAGCCGAGTACTATTCCTTTATGCTTTATAAAGTTGTCATTATGTCACAGATGTAAAAAGAGTAAACGACGACGATAAGATATGCGTGTCACGTCTACATGAATAAAAATTGATACGTAGGTACAAATGAATTCCGCATGAAAAAACGGGTTCATGAGCGTTATATCTGTAATTGCGTGAGTACAAAAGAACAGGACAGTTCATTCTATTGAACTGTTTTTCATACTTTCCAATTGGAATTCCCAGTTTTTCTACTTTGGTCGAGTTGTTTCTGGCATCATTAATTTTCTATCGACAAAAATTCAGCTGAAGTTCTACTACAAAGCTTTTCAAACCCTGAAGCACTCGTGAATGCTTAGAAAACATAGTTTCCAATCCATTCCAACATAGTTGTTTTCATCATAAAACTTCAGGTCTTTATGGTCATTATGAGTTGTACTTGCAATGATTGCACATGAAATCGCATTTAATTTCGTACAACCTAGAAATGATGTATCCGGAGATATGTATTGCATTTGGATAAAATGGGCTCAACTCAAAAAATAACAACAGGTGCATTAAAACGTTTGTAAGATTAGATCACCTTATAAAGTAGCACAGGTGCTATAAATTAGGTAAAAAACATAGATTTTACCATGAAGTAAAACTATGTAAGGCATTCGAAACGTAAAAAGCACACACCCATATAGTCTATACTACTGCATACATCTTATAATGTTTTCTTCGGGTAAAAAAGTATGATAAACTCTTTGTGACACCTTAAACCCTAGTAAAACAGTAAAAATAGTAAATGAATGATAGCAACTTCATGCATGCAACAAGAAAGTATGTGTCGGGTTCATTGAAGATTCAGTGTCCAGTGTGAAATATCGCTTTCCATGCAGCTTTCGCGTAATTTATATTCAGACCATTCCCCAATTTTTACGATATGGAATCTTTGTATTAAAGCCAATTAGACTTCTAGTGTAAATTCCAGTTTGATGTTAGTGACTTTAATTGAGCTATAGATAGGGTATATATGTAATTAGTCTTTTTCGGGAGATAGAGAAGGCTGAGCAATGCAAATTGCCAACAATTAAAGGTAACTAGATGCATCAAAGCATTACAAGGTGCGACAAATCATGGCAAAATTATCTGATTTCATCATCTGGAAGTGCATTGTATTTTCAGGAGAACTCTCGTAAATACACGTCGGAAGTGCCCTTCTCCCTTCCTCTCACCAGCATGTAATGTATTCTTGATGACACAAACCTATTCCAAGCAAAGGATTTCAAATGTTTAACGGAACCTCATTTGGAAAACTCCTTCATTTATAAAATAGATGGGTGGGATCTCGCTAACGCGGCCAACGTGACAGACTATGATGCTAGATCCCTTCCCATCTAGTTGATTTGAACTGACACCCCCAAGCTATTTTGGTTTCATCTTCCATACCAAAATGGTACTTTTGACGTTCTATGGAAGCTCTCTAGCGATCCTGTGATGATGATGATAGTAATGACAATGATGATATTTTCCACTCGTTACTCTAAACCTGTTCGTTGAGGCTGGGAAAATGTTTGCCATGTTGGTAAAGAGATAAAAACTCCTCTCTGTTTTGTTTGAACATTTGTGTGTCTACAAAGAAATGTCAAATGTTCCAATAGTTCCTCATGGCTGGATGGGTTGGATAGATATTTTTATGTTGTGCCCCATGTCATCTTTTCAAAATGAACTGGAGCGAAATGGAACTGGCATCTTTGGCGAGAGGAAACTGCAAAGGGCTCTGTATAAAGGAGCCTAGGACATGACAAAAGTGTGTTCTGCAGAAACTGGACTTTTTACTAAAAAAAGTTACGTGGATGTCCATTTGCTTACATGGTTTTTAGAATGCTTGTTCAGTTCAGAATCAAACACTCCTTAATTCCGATCCGGAAAATGGTGGGCGTGAAGTATACTCCACTCCGTATTCCCTGAAGGCTGCATGTACATTTTTACTGGACTACTTTTAGTACCAAACTACAGTATACCTGGAAGAGTCTTCTTCAAACTTTCATTTCTTTCTTTTCTTTTCCAGTAGTAGGCCCTTGGCAGTGTGTTATGCTTATGTATATGCTTATGTGATATTATTATTAAACTAATGTATAACTAGTGTTATGATGTTATGTACCATCTTGATCAAGGTAGAGTACATGTTTTTGTAAACAACTACAATTTACAAATGAAACAACAATAGAACGTCATGTCAAGTTTAACAAAATACATAACTTTTTGTTTGTACAGGTGGATTAGGAGGCTATGCTTCAATTCTTCCAACAGACAACGAGAGTTACAATCTGTTCGACTTACTGCTTCGGTCGAACATTTGGCATTGCATTGTTTCCTCTTTTCTGGATGAAACTATACTGATGTACAGAAAAGCCCATGCAAAATGACTTGGTCTCAAGGAGAGAGAAACTTTTACTTCATTCGACTTATATAAAATACTTCGATACAACTGGAAAGTTGGATGATCGGTAGCAAGAACTAGACATTCCTTCCTTCTTTCCCTTCATCTATTCGATTCAGAAATTATGATTATAATAATTTCCTTTCTGAAAATTATTTCTGCTCAACTGCTTTCTTTATTTTTATGAAAAATAAAAACGAACCAAGAGCAGCTCGTGTTGTTGTATAGTATTTCTGTTGTCCCATATCACTCTAAGTGTACATGTATGTGTACTCTACGAAAATGTCGTCCTGTCATGTAAAAACGAAGAGACAGGAAAATTTGCAAAATTGGAATCGATTTACTTTGTTGGTTTGAATTCATTTTTATGCCATATGGGGTACTTGTTCATATTGAAAATTGGATTTTTTTGGTATGACATATTTTTTTACTCGCACAAGCTGAGTCTACAGGACACTAATACATATTATGTGCATACAATAATAACAAGATTATTTGCTTACTTAACCTATTGCATAAAAACAAATAAATTTCACAATTGCACTATTGCATGTGCATATCGTGATTTTGCCATAAACATTTACTGAGAATTTTATTAAAAAATATTCATGAGCGGTCCATGTACCGTAAATCAAGTTTTTACACGACAGAGTCAATTTCTTCACCCTTCATCCTTGTTGCCGCTTCATTATCTCGTAAAAATGATACAAGGTTATGACTAGGCAGTGATTTTATTAGAAGAAAAGCTTAGCTGCCTATTAAATGGGGTATCACGCCAGAAAGGTCAAGTTATCTTAAATGCACACATTGGAGCATATGTGATTATCGTTTTCATCATAATGCTCTTATCTTTGCTCAGCGAGCATGAGTGAAGTCAAGTAGTACAACGATAACACACAGACTGCAAAAAAAAATTACATGTCGACAAAAAATGTGTTTTTTCGATATTATAAATGTGTAAAGGTGGAGGTGAAGCAAATGCGTATGCATACAAGAAAAATTGCAAACATGTTATGTCCGCAAAGGTGGAGCGTTACATTTTCGCATCAATATCAACAACATTGACAGTAAGCTTGATTGGACTCATAACTGATGTAAAATGTTTTGTTCAGAAAAAAAATCTAAAAAAGGGTAGCAACATCAGTGATAAGAATGAGAGGACAAAGAAGATGTGCTTTCGTCTATAATTTTATAGTATCGCGATCGCGTCATGGCCTTGTCTTGTCTTCCGAAGTTTACTATTGTAAGTTTAATAATGCTTGTATAATGGCATGTATCAAATATTATCGAAACCACTGAATCGTCGTTTGGCAGAGATGTGAATTTATGGGCTACAAAATGGCAAGATTTAGCCAAAGGGTACACATTTGCTCCACATGTGTATTCAAGATATCCAAAATATTATTTTTTAGTTTGGTTTGGATGACAGAAACCATGAAAAATGACAAAAATGTAAAATTATGGAGTTTCCAAACAGACTAAAAGATGAAGGCAGATAAAAATGCTATTTAGATAATATGCTGTGTACTCATACACCACGATCTTCACAATATTATGGCCCACTATCTTCAAATTGTTCCGTCAGTATCAGGTTTTACTGGTCACACTTCAACTTTGCAGTCGGTCGCTGAGATTACTTCCATAAACACGCGGTTACGAGTGAGCCAAAATTGAACAATAAAATGGTTCCTTTAATGACATTCTTCGCTTTTGCGGTTCTCTCAAGATCTGTGCTGGTCGAAAGTGTGAATCCGTTAGAAGTAGCGGAGCCTTGCTTGGGGAATTTCGTAACACAGGATTATAACGGATGGGTAAGAAAAAGAAAATGCGAAAACTTTCTTCCTGGGTAAAGTTGGTTTTGTGGAAATGAGTTTTCATCTCATCAACCAACACAGCTATTCTTCTTCCTTTGTCTATGAACTTAATGTTTCTGCCGTTTTATTGTTCCATACACTGAACTGAACGCACCGACGTATAGGATCACTCGAATATGACCATAAATTCTACCCTCTACTTCCCATTGACCACGAAATATACAGCCCTACTTCTCTCCAAGAATCTCTACCAAACTCACAGTTTTGAGGCAATTAATGAAACTCAGTTGGAAAGTTCATGCCTTTCTATGAACCGAATTGGCAGTTGGCTCAGCAGCAACATCACAGGATATAATGGAACCTCGGTGGTGCTCTTGATGAACCCAACAAACGTGCCCAAATTGTTCCGATTCAATTTGGGTTTCCCAGATGGTAAGTTAACATTAAATTGACGAGAATAAATTTAAGATGCTTTTAAAGAATGGTTCTTTTATGCCATTTACTTCCTTTCTGTCGATTCATTCATCTAAAGTGAAAAGCCAATTAAAATTGTGTGAGTATAAACATGGGTGATTATCTTGCTTTTAATTTTATAGTCGTTTCCGGAGGCGGCTACGCTTCTATTGCCCTTTCTGACAACGAGAGTTACAACCTCCTTGACTTTTGCTTCGACAATGGACTACGATCCTTTGCCGTGGCATCTACCAAGCAATTTCTGGATGAGAACACCAGAAACATTATAAGTGCACACGTGAAATCTCTGGGATTTAAGGAGAAGAACTTTCTCAAAATAAATTACGAGTTTTGTATAGAAGAAGATGGGATTTTGAAAACTAGTGGAAATGACCTTCCAAAGCCTGCAGCCACACAAACACTTCTCCTCTTTGGATAAAAAGAATAACTGAAAAAAACCTGTAAACTATCTAATAATGAAACTCCTCTTACAAAAATATCGCACAATAAAATACACATGCCAATGTTACTAAATCAAACGTTTAAAAAAAGACTGACAAGCAATTTGTCATACAGTTTGCCATTTCAAAAATAAATATCGCACATAAAAATATATATCATCGTCATCATCTACTTCTAAAAAGAGGAAAATAAGCATTTGGAAAAATATCCCAACAAAAAGCTGCAGAACTATATCAAAAAACAATTTCAAGCCGAAACGATTTACTGTCTGCTAGCGCATCTTTTTCACTCTATCCGGTTTAGATTTCTTTTGCCAAAAGAATGAGCAGAACGAAATCCAATTTCCTAAAAGTCTGAAGAAAGATCTGCAAATAAAATGCAAAAGCTCTGCTCTACAAGCTGCTCTAATTTATGCACGCATTCATTACAGAGAAAGTCCATGAACGCTCTCAGTTCAGATAAGGTTATATGCGTGCACAAGCCGTGACGGAAAGAGAAAGCTTATATGCTGTGCAACAAAGGATCTCCCACAAATTTCTAAACACAGACTTTCTTGGAACGAAAAGTCAGAAAAACACGTTTTATAGAGTATGGAAATATTTCTTAACAAAGAAGCAGCAGAGACGCCATAATTTATATGACACGTTGTACAGGCATCTCATCTTCTCTCAAACTCTTTCTCTCTCACACACTGTTATATACACGTTAACGTTCTCCGCATCGTTAAGATTACGACACAAGTGAGCCTGTTTGCAGCATTAGCAGAATAGGTATTGCTTGGAAAGAGGTTATATAGGTGCATTAAGTAACACACGATCTCAGGCATTCCCTCCACTTGCCTTTCACTTCAACAAGAGTCATGTGTGATGCAAAATAAAAACTCCCTGGGTAAAAATGCACTGCTCTGTATGTACTAAAGTAACAGCCAAGTTTATGCTATTAAACTTTCTCTTCTTCAAATAGGCTCTTTTCTCCGTCACCCACACACCAGCACTTATAGAGGCACACAAGATATTTTTGAAAAGTGAGGGTATACATGCCTTAATGCAATATGTGTGTACATAAGGTAGCCACTGCCATCATCATAATACCGACACCATCAAATACTAGATTTCTACTTTATTGTGAATTACTTTATCCGCGTACCTCGTATTTCCTTTGCTGTCTGCAAAGGGAACATTGAGCGTTTCCTAAATGTACATCAACAGGAAATTGGTATAGAAAAAATCTTTTGGTTCTTTCGTCCACAAGGTCTTGTTATTCCACCACTAAAATCATCTTACATTTTCCCGTCTTGTTGATGTTTATTTCACACACATGAAATAACTCGAGTAGGCGAGAAAGCACTTAGATGTAGGGAAATAATTTCTGTTGATACGTGTACACATGTACACATTATCAATACAGAAGGAAAACATGAGTCAAAAGTCCGTCCTGCTTTCACTTTCTTCTCTTTTTAAGCTTTTTCGTTTTCCATCAAAGTAAAAGTTCACCCTGAAAGATCAACTTTGCGCTATTACATCCGTTGTATAAGATATGTCTGTAGGCATTAATACTGCCTCCTTGCTTCCAATTTTAGACGTTTTCTATTCAATTTCAATTATGTACGTGATGCAAGTACATGAACATAAGGTAGTCCAAGGTGGCTGAAGATATGAGTGTGCAGCAATGATGAACAGACTCATTCCCTCTAACCATTTCCTTCTTTTCTTTCCTTGTATCACAGAACCTATTTTCAGAATGACAGACGAGGTGGATGAACAACTTGTTTGTGTGTTATACTGTCAGATGAAGTACATAAATTTACGTCATTGGTTTTCATCTTGCGAGTAAGAAAGGGGTTAAGAGGGAGACTATTATTATGCTTTTACGTATGTACTTCATGAAATATTAAAAGGATTGTCTCCGTATAATAGCTAATTATGTCTATACAAGACAAAAAAATAGTGGACAAATAGAGTAGACATTTGTATATACAAGTATGCTTCAAATTAGTATTCTCAAAACCATTCAGTTTCAGTCTCCTGTTATTCATTTTATAAAAAGAATTCTTGTGCTCAAAGAAATGTAAATTTTGTGAATATTCTACACAATTTAAATTATAAAGCGTTTTATATTCTGTGAATAAGCAGCTTATAACTTTTTACCTGGAATATAAAGTAGTTCGTAATGAGCTTCCAAACTTTTTGTCTTAAGACAGAAACTTTATCCTACCTGCTTATTAGTAGTAATTTAGTATGGAACAAAGTTAATTGGAATACTTTCACAGATCTGTCAAAATTTTGTAGCAAGAAATAATATAACATGGCCTTTTTAAAGTGGAGCTTTAGGTATATAACTGACAAGGGTCTGAGGTGGGACATATGATATGATGTCGCGATATTATGGTAGACTGTATAGACGCATCTCAAAGAAATAACAACATCTTCAATCAACAAGCTCACTTGATTCTGAGTGAAACAAAAAACATCTTCTCTTTTATCTCTCAAGATTCTACATGGGCAACTTTCCGTAATTAAATTACATGGCATGCCCGTATTATTTATTGGCAATGCTTATCAGTCGCAACAGGTAGTTATATTTTGGGAAAAGAAAAACACAATACTATCACAGAGACCAGCAATTTTTCAGCGTTTTCAATGTAGAAATTGCGATAGAAAAGGCACATTGTTCGCATCCATTTAATGAAGAAAGATGAGAAGAAAACGGCAACCTCAAATACAAAACCAAGATGACTTGTGGGAGATTGGGACACTACACATATCGTCGTCGTCAGTTGAAAGAAGGAGGAAGCGAACAGAATTAAAAGTCAACTCGTAAATTTTTCTCAAGGGCAAAATGTATGGGTGTGGTGGTTGATGTGATAGTATTTTCCGAAAATGCATGCACGTTATGTGGGACAAGAGCTCTATTTTCTTCTCATTCTAAACGATTTCCCCTGTTGTATCCAGCCAACTAACAACAAAACTGGTGATGACTTTCCCGTAGAGGAGAAAGCAGTAACTTTGTGTCTATCTCTGAGGACCAGAGGGGGAAATTATGCTTAGAAATATTTTCGCAGCATTCTGTTTACTCGTAGCAGACCTGCTACACGCTCTACTATGGAACATGTACTGTTCGTGTTTGGTTGACTGGTAAAATTGAACGAAAAATGTACTCTGCATACATACTTCATTTGGATGTTCCTAAAGTAAAAAGGGAGAATTTTCCCAAGTAAATCTCTAGAATATGCTTGGAATATTAATGAACCTTAAAAACAACTACCAGGAAAGGAATTGGGGTATAACGGCAGAGAAAGTAGGGCCAAGGAGCTACACCAAGAAATCCACACACACACATTGAATGATACTGAAAATTGATTAAAATTCCATTGTGTGGTGATCATGATGATGTACTTATAGACTACTAGAGGAAATGTGTACATGTAGGTATGTAGGTGAGAGTGGGGAAACTCGTGTCTACGAAAGTGGAATGAGCTGCGATATGTGATTTGATCTATTGTATTATTTATTGTCACAAGTTGTTTAAAATATCCTTAGAGCACGCCATTTTATGCATATTTTACAACCGAATTACTGAGCGTCACAACGTAAAGTGGTATGTATGGTACATGCTCGAGTTAATACAATAATGCTATTAATATGACTGACTGTTTGATTAAAGTATGTTTTACATGTCTATACAACCTCACTGATTTCATATTATGGTACATGAGGAGACGCATGCTTGGCACAAATTTATTTATTTTATGTACCCAGGAAAGCAAAGCACTGCATCAATATTAAATTGTGATAGACGCACAACTCGATAAAGCTATTTCTCATGCATTGGCTTTCGCTTGACTTTTGCGATATGTACCATGTGTGTAGCTTTTCCCGTTTCTGGCAGCGTGTTTGGTAAAGATTTGCGGTTTTTGTTGTTAAACATACACGTATACAAAATGTTAAGCTTTTCTACTTTCACCTTTTACCAATTCATCCTAACCTTTCACAACACATAGTCAATTTGATAAATCATGTCAAAATGTAAAATAGAGAATAGAGTACGTACGACGTACCCACCGCAAAGTGCAGTATATATCATGAAAAAAAAATATATCAAAGGAAATCCTTTCAATTTTTTACCTTTGTTCCTGCCATCCAAAGGAATGAGCACTTCTTTGGCAGTGGCAAAAAGTGCTGCAATCTCAGGCATTGTTATGATGATAACGATAATAACGTCTGTATGCCAAAATATTGTTACTTATTGCTGTGGGCTGTGATTTCAAGTGAAACCGAAAACCGATGATAGTACAATGAAAAAGGTGTGGAGTGGGAAAGTACACGGTTTTTTTATAGCTGCAGAGAGATCACTGTATTCAAACTTTTGCTTGTTTCTCTTTTCAAGGTATTATTATGATCCCGACAAACTTTCTCTTTTCTACCAGAATTTTGAGTGTTTATTTTTGCACGATTTTTCTGTAACACGATGATAAGTACCCTATAACATTTGCCATTTACGGAATTTGGGAATGGCTAAACTTTGAATTTTTTTATACAATCCGTCCGCGGTTGAATTAGCTGCAATAATATCTAGATTCCAACTTTAGTGGAAGTTGAACAATACACAAACACTCCCACAATTTTCCCAAAACTTTTTTTCTCCAGCAGAGACTAAAATGAAAACGCTGTTGTCACACACTTTCTTTCTGTACAGTAAACTGGTGAGAAAAGAGTAAAAGTGTGAGAAATAGGGAACGCAGAGGAGAACTTTTACCCAAGTAACTTGGAAAGCCACTCAACAACAACTGACTGCATTGGGTTGGCTAATGGCGCTCTAATATCGTGTTGTTGTTGCTTTACCAAGCCCAAGCATCTATACTCACACCAAACCAAGTTGCAGGAGAAAGGCTAGAAAAGAAAGCATTTGAAGCGGAGACACACACAGCACGTATTCCAACAGGAGAAGCAGCATGTTTGCAAAATTGCATATCAGTTTCTCTGAACGCAAAAGAGCATGGCTCACTCACACCGAGTTTCTGATTCCACCAGCCACCAAAGGCTTCTAGTTTCGCTTTCACTTTCAGTAGGACTTTGTCGTGTTTTGTTCAGCATTACTATATAGTTTTGTCTGAACATTCTTTCTCTGGGAAAAGCACAGTATCATATTATCAACATGCATCCGTGCTCGTGCTACTACTACCACCACTACAAAAGCATTTTCCATGCTTTTACTTCCTCGCTGGTCGAGACATGGGTGGAAATTTTCATATGTACGCATGCATGGTCGCATGCTTTGAATGCCTTTTCTCTGTTCATGTTCTTTTATTCCCATAGCTGAGCTAGATTATAACACATAACACGGAGAAAGAGAGACTGATTCTTCATCAGTGAGCAGTTTTTGTTAAAAACTCATAATAGTAGCACAGGACTATAATCATACAACAATAGCTGCTGCTGCTGCCTCTCCCTCCATCGCACCGTCCGTAAGGGTCTAAAAAGAGGTTGTAACTGTTTGTGGGAGCAGGAGCCTTAGTATATGCTAGCCAACGTGCTTCTTTCTTTCGAACGCCGCCCGCGCCAACGACTCGCTTTTACCAGTTATATATAACAAAAACATAAACTTAAATTTTGTTGAAGCGATAACAGAGGAAACACACAGGGAACCTAAGTAGAATTTCATCCCTTCGGTTTCAACACTCGGCAAAGGCGGTTACACTCGGCTGAAGGAACCTCGTGGTGGTGGCAGTGATGATGGCATGGCACTAGCAGCAGCGGTACACAGTCTTGGCGTTACTGCTGCTACTGCTAAAGCTGCAATGTTGCAGAAAAATAATCAATATCTAAAGGAGTTTTCTCTTTTTTCTCCTGTGTTGAAAAAAATAGGGAGCTCCCTTTTCCTCATGCATTCTTTTAGATTTGCCAGTTGAGGATGAACCACTGCAACAAATACTACTTCTGTTCTCTTTCGTCTTGGACCTCTTTATTTTCTGAGGCTTCGTTTTACAATAAGAGGGCATGCTTTCCCACTTCATTTCATTGTCAATGTTGATAGCTGGAGTGAGAAATCTGCAGAAAACAAAAAGTGATGGACGTACCACCAGCAACACTCGGACGCACCACTTGGCTTGTCCTCGGCTTCGTAAAACATATATTGGCAGGACGGAAGGAAGGAAAACGGGAGTCATCGCTATTCAGATTAGTTTTGATAGATGGGTGACTAGAAAAAAAATATGAGAGATAAAGGGAAAGGAATGTTAGTGCTACTCGATTTAATAGTCAAGCTTCAAGCATTTTTTTGGAACTGCTAGAACTTCAGTCAGAATTTCTCTCTTTTTTCTTTTTCAAAAGACCAAAAGCACATAAAAAAGGGGCTGAAACTGCAAAAATAAAATAACCTTTTCAAAAGAGGAGGAAGGAAAGGTTCATTGAGCAGCACGCACGCAAGGTACTTTTAAACTGATTGATTGATCTGCTTTAAAAGACTCAACATATATCAGAATTTAGCCTACTTGAAAGCAGTTAAATTGGTTAGACCTGTACACAGTACATTTATTTATATATTTAATGTTTATATAACAAAACATGGAAATATTGACCAAGATACTTATGAAAAGAAAGAAATGCGGGGAATGAGCGTGCCGCGATATAGTTGTCCCTGTTGATAGTCTAATAGATGGTTGTTCAATAATGATAGTGCACAGCGTGCGTATTTTAGGTGATATATATACATGCATACTCGAGCATTTACGATAAATTGGCTGCATGTGTCGCGACATAAATACAGACAAGAAAAGAAACGGAGAGAAAGGGGAACTCCCTTGAATGCAAGCTAAAAAAAATTGCTATAAATACTGGGATCACGGAGGGTTGTACTGAATTTGAAAAATTTTCCAAAAAGTTTAAACGAAAATTCCCAACTTTTGTCACGACTATCAATTTATGGATGTAGTACAATGTACACGTATGTACATAGATAAGTACATAATATTGTACATGATCGGTATGCTGTAAATATTATTCATTGTGAACCTATCTTAAACCTGGCGGGGGAATGTTGGATTACCTTTCCTGAATTTAATATTTTTGCATTGGGTATAGAAAATTGCATTGAAAAAAGAGGAAAGAACGATGATTGTGTAATAGGTATAGGTATGTAAAGAATTACATGAAAAAAACAGCTAGAACGGAAATCCAATAAAGTTTCGACATACATAATAATTCTTTTCAGTCCTGTGCCACTATTATTTTTCTCTGCTGGAACCTGGAGCCAATACGAGCTGTTTGGAAGCCCATAATATTACAATGAACGAGACACATGCTACTACAAAGACGACTAGTTTCCTGCGACATTGACAGGTAAACCAACAGTAAATGAGAACAAAACACGACATCCATGAGGGTGTTTTCTAGGTGTTTATACCACCACCACCAAAGTGAAAAGGAGAGAAGATTATGTTGAGAGAAAGGTGAATAGTAACCAGCATGTTGTTGAGCATGCATGCTGGAATTTTGGAATACGAAAGCATATTACCTATACGAGTTTTGCAGGTTTCCGGACACACAGGAATGAGTCTAAGCTCACTGCATTCATTTCGTTTATTGCCCAGAGCAGAGCTACAGCTCATAATCATTATTACACGGTCATTGTGCATATGGGGAAACCTTCATGAAATATATAAGAAGGCAATGCATAATGTAACGTTGTTTCAGTTTCTCGTTCGTTAAGTATTTTTAATGATATGACAAAGGCACATGTAATCTCGTGAATACAAGACCTAACAGAAGAAAACTATTTCCGTTTTGGTGGTCCGTGATATGAAGCTTTTACACACGTGAAGCTTAAGCAAAAAAGTTTTAACACTTTACTTCGAAATAGAATAAATTTGACTTTATTTTAGTTTAATACAGTTTTGGTTCTTGATATTTTACAAATTTACGCCAAAATTGACACACCTGCGGAAGACATGAAGTTATAAAACATGTAAAAATCGAAATTCCTTGTATATTGTATGTATTTGTTGTATTTGTAAGTTGATCCCATAAATGAATTCCCTTGATAGATAGTAAAGGCACTGCACAGTTAAAGGCATTAATAACATGCACCATTGACGAAGCAGAGAAAGCATAAATTCTTCGTTTGTTCCCGAGTAATTACTTTTTTCGCTATTGACGGCACAAACTAACCCAAAAGAACTTTTCTAATTCGTTCATCCTCCGAATCTGAGTCGCTGACTTCATAGGCAGGAGACTGTGCGTCGCTGCATTTCGGAGAGCACAAATACTGAAGCAAAGGTACTCGGTATTTTCCACAAAAATCAACAAATTTAATGTGTTCCACTCGAGCATCAAAGTACACACCTGCAAAAAAAATTCAATTAAAATGCTTGTCATGAAAAGTAAACTAATTTCTTTGACCTGATAGCAATCAGAGAGGAGAAGTATGATGATGAAAAGTGGTCTCCGCATTATTTTATTTACCTTTACAACGAGGATTGACGCATTGATGAGCGCACCTAAGATAGTCGACAAGATTTTGAGGAAGCTCATTCGTGGAAAATGGAATCTTTTTTAATTTGATGCTTCTTGCTGCTATTTCCAGTAACGAGGGTGGATTGTACATCATTTGCCGTACGAATTTGTTTACCAGCGGGTTGTCCCTTAGGCTTAACTGTGTAAAATACAATGCAAAGAAAATAGTAAAGTATAAGGATTGCTTCCGTTTCATTACAACTGGTAAGAGAGGAAGGAGCATTTTTCATATTATACGGGAGAGAAAAAGCTTCCGCTTTGTCTACTTTGTTATTTTACCTCCAAAAGGTTCCTCAATTTAATCAATTCTACAGGTAATGCTGTAATACTATTGCGATGAAGTAGAAGAGATTTCAATTGCTTCAAATTTGAAACAGATGCGGGTAGCGATTCCAAGCGATTGTCACAAAGAACAAAGACTTTGAGCTGAGTAAGTTCTCCAATTTCAAAAGGTAGCTCGTTGATGAGATTGCCTCCCAGGTATAAAATCTCGAGTTGCTTGAGCGCACGAATTCCTGTGGGAACATTTGAGATTCTATTGCCTCCCAAGTGAAGAATTTGCAGGGATGTTGTCTCGAGTACTTCGACTGGGATTCTGGACAGCAAATTCCCACTCAGATTCAATTCTGTGAGCCGAGTCAACCGGTTTAGATTCTTTGGGAAGCTACTCTCCTCCAGCAGATTATTCCGAGCAGAGATAGTTTTGAGATTTACAAGGTACGTTATGCAGTCTGGAAATTCAGTCAGTTGGTTATTAGACACATCTAACTGGCGAAGGTTCCTATACCTTGCAGCACTATCAGGAATGGTCAAGAGAGAGTTATTCGGAGCCAATATAGTTTCCACAGATAAGTAAACCTTTGATGGTTGATTCGCCAGAGCTTCTGCCAAGTCATGACTTTCCATCCCAGCAAAAGAGTGATCCAGGATGGATGGACCCGGAGAGCCTTGAGCTTCCCATTCGTCTTCACTCTCCCTCAAGGCATTTCGGTAGCTGGAAGCGGCGGACGAGGTAGAGGCAGCTGAAGAACTGCCGCTTGGAAATGCTGAAGCCATCTCTCAACTATTCCACCTCTGACGATGTCTTAAAGAATGTACAAAGATATCATTTCTTTTATCGTTCTGTACTATAAAAGTATCCATAAAATTTCACTCTTGAGCTTTGTTACAACTACTAAAACTATCAAGCTCTCTGTCAGTGGTCAAACAAAACAGTTAGAAAAGTGGCTGAATTCTTAAAAGTGGCAGTTTGCAAGAGCTCTCAAAGCCCTAATCTACCACCTAGTTCTATGTTTTTGCAACACTTCCGTCTTGGTAGCAATTCTGTTCCACACTCAAAAACAGCACAAAGGAAAACTGACAACTGCCAGTGCAGTGCAATGCAATTCACGTATTTCCAATGTCTTACTTTCCTTTCCTCCCTAGTCTACACACTGTTCTGCTTTTTGCCAACATTACCAATGTTGCTTGTATTTTTTTATATATCTTTTCTCGTGTCCTATTTTTCATCATGTTTTATACGGAAATGGTTTTAGTTTTATTACTATTCATGGAATTTTTATTGCTTGCTCAATCGCGTAATATTTCCCAGTTTCACAACTTGTTTTGCTAAATTCCCATCTAAAATCAATATCAGTAAAGGTCAGTAACACTATTAGAGAGAAAGTGGCCCCGTTTTTGCGAAACACGATTTTCCCTTCTTATTGAAACAAGTAGATTGCAACAGTCGCTACTTTAAAACCGTATTTATCTTCTTTTTATAACAATTTGATTTAATGTACCTTTCTTGTGGTGCAAGCTCGACTTTTCTCCGTGGAACACTCGTCTGTAACCTTAATATTTGAAGCCGATGACGACTCTGCAGAAACTCCTTCCTCCAGCAGACCAATGAAAAGACAGACATATGATACGTGAAAATAAGTGGATTTTGATATGGTCGAGATTGAAATGAGAATGATAATAGTGGAATGGTTGACTAAACAAGAGCCGCTAATACTACTACTCTGACTCTGAGCACATATCGAATTCATGGTTTGTAGAGAAGACGGACTACTACGTATGTTCAACACAACAACATGTTTGATATAACATAATATCTGGTTTCGCCAGAGGCAATAATAATGCTGCTCTGCTGTCTTAACCGAGTAAAAGTTTAACCCGACCGACCCTATGCAGGCCTATGAAACATTTTGATATGATGTTAGGGTAAACATATTTATATACATACACGAGCAAGTAAGCCAAAATAACTATTCTAAGTCATGAACAAGTAATTTAACATTGGATACGATTTGACTGATTGTGATGATGTAAAACCTGAACTGAGGTTATCTTTTAGATGGCGATTTCATCAGTGAAACAGACTTGTGCTGAATGGCAAACATAATTAACTTACTTAAAAGACGAACACTGAGGATATATTACTAATAGGCTTGTGTTGTTGATAATAATGAGATCAGACCTCCACGTTCCATCACGGTATGTTCACGTGCAATGCTGCATCTGGCTTGCTGCTTAATGTGAAAACTGACAAGACGACTCTAATAAAATATGATTCATTTCTTCATGACATTATTTTATGAAGAACGACTTTCATAAAAGTGCATTTAACCGAGCCATGAAACCCTACTCTATCATCACCAATTTCAAGGAAGATATCAAAGACATCTCTGTCTTCAGAACAACTATTATCCATGGAGTAAAGTGAATGGAGCAGATTGTAAACGGTGAAGGACTATATAGGCATTACTACTCGCTTACATTTAGGTAGCTTCTGTAAGAGAATGCTGCTGTGCATGTATATTTGTCTTTGTCTACATCAATGGTTTAATTGACTGTCCGAATGTTTACCTTGGCCCTATATAAACCATCAGTGAAAATCGTGAACTCCAAATGAACTTGGTTCGAAACGTGGGTATTTGTATAAAAATGATAAGTTAGCTGGCATTGGAAAACAGTATCACTAAACTAGTCTCACAGGAATGTCGGTTGATTTGTAGGTATGCACCAGGCACACTGACGTACGCAACCATGATACACCTAAACCTCAGACATCCTTTTAAAGCTTGTTCAATCAATTAGTAATAAGCTAGGAAGGAAGGCTTATAGATGCTATTCTTGTTCATTGATTAATAATACACACCTACAATTGTACCTATCGACTCTTAATGAAAATGCCAATATTTGACATTCTTAGTCTACGTTACGTGTTACGTTATACTTGGTACAGGGAGACTCGAGGTCGTACTAGCATACTGGACATCAATGTTATCTCAGTAAAATCTCAGCCACACCGCCATGTCAATTAATTCCACGTGAATTTCTTACATGACATGATGATATATAAATATGCATCAGAGCTAGACAGCAAAAATAACCATATATGAAGCTCTATACAAGTCATTTTGCCAGTCGAACTTTGACCATTGCACTTCTCTGGTGTTACTTAACATTTATTACTTACGAACGTTCACGTAATCTTTGTAGCCAATCGTAGCGAAATAAATGAGGTATGTCGATGCAAACTAAGATTTCTTACGAAAACTGATTATATGAAATGAACTGTTGAAGGTTATCCAGCTCTCATTCTCAGTAATCAGTCATTACAATTTTAAAACGAATGATATTGCTATTATTGGAAATTCCATGCATAACTTTGATAATTTGGTAGTTTATGGCAGTGCAATATCAAAACATATATTGAAGTTTGTAAATTGTAAATGAAAATATTTTACTTACCTATGTCCAATGTCCAATGTCGCTTAACACACAACTAATTTAACTAGATCTGTAAAAGTAACAACTCCTTCTATGTCATTGAAATTAAAAGGAAGCTTTGCCATTGTATGATGCAATGTAAACTAAAGTGTGATAAAGTTCAATAAAGTTCGACTGAATACACAATGAACAATGGAAATAACTTGCGTATACAATATTTCACAATATACATAATACGATTATTTTTTATATCCGTTTGTGTATTGTGAATAATAACATTATTGCATACATTAGCTATTTTGAGTTCCATTTCCAATAAATGGCTTTTCCTGATCTAATTAGATACTATCTACAAGCAGGTATTACGTTATACTTACGTACATGAATGTCTGTAAAATCTCGCCTTTCCAGGCAAACAAAAATAAGATAATATTTTATTCCAGAAGAAACTCATGCCTAACCAATACCTATCCAGTAATTCAGCATGTCAGAAAAGTGTGAAAATATATCAAAGTTATTTCATCATGTTATGTAACAGTTAAACAAGATAAAACTGATCTCAATCGCAATGAAAAATAAATGCAAAGGTCAGGTGCTTTTATGCCAAGTGCTGGAGCGGGTTGTAGAGACAATCTTCATGCAAACATCATCACATTTACGTCAAATTTCTGACATGCACACAATATGCAATGCAACATTCACACTTATTGGACAAGTAAAATTCAATATGTAGCAAGTCTGTATGTACCGAATTAGTGTTCACAGCCATGGTCAATGAAACTTTTTTATGAAAGTCCTGGCCCAATAGCTACAACCTACAACTCCTCTTTAATTCTTCTGACTTTTGGGAGCAACTTTTGTCGTCTGGTTTGACATTTTTTGTGAGAGTCATTGGGTAGAACAAAGTTTGGCCAACAAAATAATAATATATTATTTACAATTTGTGTATACTGCCCAGAAAAAAGTTTTAGTCGTAAGCCACAACTTGGATGCAGAACACTTTCAGTATTCACAGGAAGAAGCTTAATACATTATTATACTCATCCTCCTACACAGAAAACTAAACTAGAGTAAAACTGCTGTCTTGCTCTTCTTCAAGGTCACACTAGAAGCATTGTGTTCTGTCACGCCATGCAATTCATGGGACGGTATGTATGATTTCCACACATCTTTCATACACATTTACATAGAATTTTTAAGTATACACATGTGAGATAAACATATAATCATTCTCTTAGGAACACCTGACAAAAACCAGAGTTTGAACTTGACTTTTTTCAGGGTCAACTTAGGAACATCACTTATTAAACGTCACACTTCAGGACTCACATTATTACATACAAGCATGGCCTCTAACGGGTAAGGCTCTCAAAGTATAGTATAGTATTTTGGTAATCCAATTGTCACAAATAAATGGCATATGTCATGTGAGATACTCCTTATTTCATACACACATTATTACATGTCTCATGATATGATTAAATAAGTAATAGACTAACACAACGTTGGACTTATTAGTTAACAAATGATGAAGTCACACAGCTATGATTTCATTTATAAATTTTTTTCTGTAGTACGCAAAACTATGAAAGCTATCCATTTCTGCGAAACTGTGAAAAAGAAACGGCAGAACCCATCTCTGGAACTTCTCGAGGTAGACATTTTAGCTATATATGCGTCCTCAACTATTTCTGTGAAAATACATGGGTATACTTATTTGTAAAGAAATTTTCAATTTGCAAATATCTTATTTCGTATGTGTTCATGCAAACTTAAGGAAGGGTGCCTGAATGGCTGGTAGGAGAACTTATTCGTGTTGGCCCTGGAATTCAGAAAATTGGAAATGATCAGTATAGGCATATCTTCGACGGGTTGGCAATTCTCCATAAATTTTCGGTGAAAGATGGAAAGGTAAATATGCAAACTAAGGAGAGACATAGTAGTCTGTACTCTTTAAGATGTGAAATGAGTTGAAGCGGTACTAATTCTTCTGAAATTTCTTATTTGCTTATCATCACTACATTACACACAAGGTCCTCTACCAAAGCCGCGCATTGCGAAGTGATGCCTACAAGAAAAACATGGAAGCTAACAGAATTGTAGTTGGTGAATTTGGAACACGTGCGACTCCCGATCCGTGCCAAACTTTATTTGGCAGGTAATTGTACAATCTAGAATTAAACTTTTTCTACTACGACAAATATGAAATATTGTGTATAACTTTGTTCATACGGAATAATAAACTTCATGGTTGTCGTATTAAATAGGTTGAAAGCAGACTTTACGGCCATCACGTCTTTGTTTACAAAAACTAGCTCTGAAAATGAAATTACTGATAATTGTTGCGTCAACGTGGCATATCACGGAGACCAACTTTATGCTATGACGGAAACAAACT